>JAQIWI010001020.1:0-19819 GCA_034698825.1 Deuterosminthurus bicinctus | reverse complement strand
TCCATGGACACCCCCACCTCGTTCTAAATGAACCACTAAATTCTACCCTAACCTGGATGCGACCGATTTAAGAAGTCGTCGGTAAAAGCATTACCGCGACTAAAAATCAGAAGCCCATAAACAAAGAGCCAACGTGTGCGCGACTCAATGGGATCCTTCCGGATAACAAGAGGGTACAATGTGCATTCGACAGTGGTTAGGATATTAGGGGTTTTGGGCCTTAAAAAGGAACTTTATGATTCCCTATAAAACATTTAACACTTGAAATGAGTATTACCAGCACTGGTATATGTTTAAATAATTACATACAAAGAGCATTATAAGCTTTTGTCATTTCATTCCTAAGCACCCGGCGATGCACCATAAGGTAGGGAAACATTTCCTGCTGCCGAGCACAGCACAGAATACGAGCTGAATGTAGGATAAGTGAATGCGATTGATATTAAGCACCACACACTTGTAGTATTTATCTGTGCATTCAAACTTTTTATACTGAAGTACAATTTATTAATTTATTGTCCCCTTTACTACCGCAATGGATTAAATAATTTATCTTTGGCCTCATTCCATATGTCATAAAAAACCAAATGTAAATTATGTCTGCCAATACTGTCGATTGCTGGCTCTCAATCATATATTATTGACAATCATTCATATTGATCGACGAGACACGTGTGTATTTCATATTAAGCCGCAGTTAGATGAGACAGTAAAATTGTAATACAATTTCAACATGGGAAGTGCTTCGTACACTTTTCCTTGAACTCGAGCACTTTTCCAGGGAGTACAACGTCACCCTTTGGCGTCACTTTATCATGGTGAGCATTACATGTTGGTGTTAAATTACTCGGCTCGGAGTCCAGTCCTATTGGACAGGCACAGACAGTCAGCATCATGATTGCCCTGTTTCCCACGATCCCGCTTCTGATGTGACAATATTGTTTTTGACTGCCGTAGCAAATATTAAATGGTACTTAGAGATGGAAGGGCACTATAAGTGACGAATGCTATGGAACAGATCCATGTAAACTATCCAAGGAAATGATGTCTGCTATTGATTAGTGCTGCGGCATGATAACTCTATCTTCTCTTCGCAGACTTCACACTTTCTACATTTCACTGCTTGGCAGTGCCTTCAGTCCTAGCCGTTGATCTTGGTGCTGTGGGAAGCATGAATAAGCTATAGAAGTATCTGGAAGACTGTAGCCTATAGAAATAACTGCGTCCTATAGAAAGAAGCTTCATTAGATGAGCGTCTAAATGAGTTGCCATGCAATGCTATAAACAAAGACAGAAAGACCATTTTTAGAAGTTTTACAACTTGTGAATCAATTTAGAAATAATGGACGGTACTTGTAATGAATCCACAAGTGCATCTCTTATTTTTATAGACAAAGTTTTTTATTACTGCCGAAACTATACTTTTACTACGGTGTCACATCCAACTGTGCTCCTTAGCCTGACGTGGCATATTCTGTCTTTCATAACAAACCCTCTGACACTCCGAGAATATTCATTTTCAATTCTCTCTAACACTGTCAGTGACTGAGTAGTCTCTGGTAGAGATAGAAGCTTGACACTATAAAATACTAAACTGAAAGATCTTCGACTCGCTACCACAGTTACTTTTGTATCCTTCATAGACTGTTTTGCAGTGAGAATCGCGTGCATTTCATTCTTATTAGCATTTAAAAGTAATACATAGTAAGCGTGTAAACGGTAACAGTAAGTTGCGGGTGGATTCATTGGAGTGCTTTCATTAAGTTATCGTGCATGCCTCTCGACTGTCAATATTCTTGCGGTAAATATACCGTACCCAGAAACTATTCTCCGCACTCTTTGCCCTATCTATTTGATAGTGTGATGAGGTCACATTTTTTACCAACTTCCACATGATATTCTGTAGCTGAATGTTTTGAACGAGGACGAATCATTGACTTTATCTTCCTGGAGAAAGGGTGTATCCCAAGTGAATAGTCTGCAGGGGAAACAGGGTGCATAAAATGTCGATCTGTCATAGTAATGTACTGACAGTCAGAGCGGAATTTCCGTACTCGCATTTATGCGAATACGGAAGTTTCCCAACTTCCACATGATATTCTGTAGCTGAATGTTTTGAACGAGGAAGAATCATTGACTTTATCTTCCTGGAGAAAGGGTGTATCCCAAGTGAATAGTCTGCAGGGGAAACAAGACGCATGTAAAATGTCGATCTGTCATAGTAATGTACTGACAGTCAGAGCGGAATTTCCGTACTCGCATTTATGCGAGTACGGAAGTTTCCTTATAAGGAAACTTCACATCTGGAGAGGGTTGAAGAAACAGTCAAAGTAGGACATCCGCCTGCATCCCCAACCAGCCAAATGATTTATTGCATTCGAGATCACTTTAGAGTCCAGCCCCATGCAGTAGGTACCATAAGTACTAGCCAAATTAACCAAGGGACCTGCAACAATAGGATACTGTTTTTGCATTGGATTTTGAGATTTAAAAGCAAACCCCATGAGGGCAAATGACGGAGTCCAGTAAACCCGAACGTGGTGCCGTTTTAGTTGAGGGTGTTACCCACAACTTTGGGAAACTTGATGCTCGTTATTAATCTCCTCTCATTCTAAGGGTCTCCAGAAGTTGTTAGACTCAAGGGCATCATTTGTAGACTAGGCACTTGAAACATCCATGTAGCAGAGACTCAGTATATGGTTCATTCTCCCCCTAAAGGATCTTCAGTTTGTTATTCCTTCCCATCTCAGTACACTAACCCTCACTGTTGTTTATTTGTGTATAGTGCATAGTGGCACCATGACGAGCAACAATCGGAAGCGACCACTTGTTGATCAGACTGGCAATGATCGGTGTAAATTACAGAAAGTGTCAACAGAGTGCCAGGGAAATTGTAACACAACAAATTCCCAAGCGAATTTTACTACAAAGGTGGACGTGAACGATAGTGAAACGCTGGTATTTTATAGGCCGAGGGATCCACACACCAAGCGTCACTTAAGTCGAACATCCTCCTCCTCCTCCTCCTCCTCAAATAACTTTCAGGATTCTCAGGTAAAATTAATTTCCATTTTGAGACTTGACCTTCGTTGTTTCACATGCTGACCATGCTTTCCCTCCGTCAGAATGATTCAGTGATTTTCATTAAGGAGGTTTCCACGAAAAAGGCAACCTGTAATCCACCAAACACTCTACAGAGGACTAAATGCAAGAACTCAAACGAAGATGAAGACCGGAAAAAATCAGATTTTTTGTGTAATCAACAGCATATGTTTAGCCCAGGCTCTTGTAGTGATGATGGATCTGGTCTATTGGACCCATCGCCTACTAATGGCAGCAAAAAGTCATACGAGCAAGTCAGCCAGGATCAGAGCAGAACACCACCTGAACTGGGTGAGCCCTTCTCCATAGCTGGCTCCAGTCTTCATGGTATGAAAAATGCTAACTTAATGAGTCTACAACGCGACAAAGAAAAACAGAAAAACAATCCTCATCATGTAATTAACTCCACATCAGCAAAGGATTCACGACTGGAGGGCCTATTAGATGAGGTGCGGTTATAGTATACATACACACATAAACTCACAGCCTTTCTAAGACAGGCAGAGTTTTCGTCTAGCATTGAATGTCTCAAGCTTTTAGTCAAACGTTCATTTGATTCTAGATCACCTCCAAATTCCGGGCACAACTTAAAGGCCGAGTGATGCAGAAGTACAAAGAGAAGCCTGATGAAATAGCCAAGTTCCTGTCAGATGCTGCAAAATACATCCTACCAGACCGTAGTGCTCTGGGTATTTTGCTTCACTTATACAAACATATAGACACATTCCATTACGAGCGCAACATTCTACGTGCTTCAGCCGACCTGAAGACGAATATAATGGAAAATGATAGTCAGAGGTTGGATTGATCCACCATGTAATTTTTAAGGCTGTTAATAATTTCATGCAAATGTTACTAGCAGTCAGGCGGAAGCTCTGACCAAGAAAATTTGTTTTGGATACAGAGTCATTATCTGAGTGAAAAACAGGATGACTCTTCGCGGTCAATAAATAGTTAACCAACGACAAAGCCCACGACTTCGTCGAGGGATAGACTATTGGTTTGTAATGTAAAGAAAAAGTCATAATTCAATGATAGCCGGTGGGAAGTCTTGTCGAATACGAAATGATAAGTATTAGCTGCTGAGCGTATTTGTTCCTAATCGATGCCCTTGATGCATTTGTCGCGTCAAATATGTGAGCTGTATTTATTTACGTGATAACTCGGCTTTCTGAATTCTCTGAAGCCTGCGAAGGTTGAGCTTTTGTGCTCAACTTTGATCCTTTGTTGTCGTTGCTATTGTCCTATACGGTGTTTCCCAATTTTGCTGGTCGTATGCACACGTTGTCAGTGGGATATGTAGAAGACGTTGAAAAAGCAATTCAACCGAAGCATTTAGTAGTGCTTCATTTGTATGTATTCATTTGATTCATAGAATAAATTGTTATAAATTTCAAGCACAGTGCCTTTCACTATCTCCATTCATTCCTCTTGCTATAAGGTCCTAAGTGCGTACTCCAGTTTATTCAATAAGTGGTTGACGAGGTCTGCTGACATTATCATGCTGGCAACTCCCAACATGCTTTGCTGTTACGTCTACCACATGGCGGAACAGTCGAAGGATTATTTTGATTGCTTTTGTATCCAAAAAAGTTGGTTACTTTCAGAGCCATCGATGGTTAGTTTCATTTTAAATAATTACATGCAAACTCGTTCCGTACTTCTTCTTTACATACGCTGCAACATAGTGGGTCTATACGGTGTGTGGCTCATGCCGCACTATTCCCCTCACCACACACAAACACAAACACAAACACACACACACACACACAATAATATAAAATAGATAACATAGATAACATAGAAAAATATTTCGATTTTTGGTCAAGCCTATAGTTTCAGTCTTTTACCAACAAAGTTAATATTAGCACACACACACATTTAATACAATTTCTTTTGATTACATGGTGAGGTCGTCACCATGTCGGTGGTATGTGTCAGTGTGCCTACATACAGCCGAGTGTGTGCAGGATGAGTTCTTACTTGACGCATTACATTCAGCCTGAATTCTCATCTATCACATCTCTAAGCTGCCACTATTATACTGCTCATGTGAGGAAATTCCCTGTTCAGATCATGCAGGATACTCAAATATGTCACTCACGTTTCACGTATGAAGACTGAAAACAGCTGCCTTAATTTAAAAATAAGCAAAGACGCTTGTAGGTCAGTCGCTTATCTCTTTAAAAATCATAGCGTGTCAGCTGTTCATGTAGATAATAAAATGCCCGTCGTTTTTCGTACAAATGTTCAAACAATGGTTAGCTAAGTCCAGAATCAGTATTCCTTCCTCGTGTGGAAACGTCTTTCTTGTAGCATCTTCTGTGTCGACAGCACCAAAAACTACATCTCGTAAGTTTCGGTTCCATTAGCTGTTAAATCTTCCAGCGACTGGCTGTAATCTATTGAGATACAAGTTGGAATGTTTTCAAAAGCAAGGAACCTTGTATTGCGCCTTCATGTATTAGGTTACCCTTCGTTGGTATTTATGACGTCTGCTTCAACTTACGTACATTGACAACAGAACCTTTAAAAATTCTTTTCCTCCCTAATTCTGTCTCTCTCTCTCCCTCCCTTCCGAAAGGATACATTGTCAGCCGTTGTCATCATAAAATGAGGAGACTTTACTTCTAGCTTCATTATTTACACTGCCTTCTGACAATATTGCTCTGCGCTCGTAAACATTTCTCTCAGCTTGACCCAACTTGTACCCGACTAAGTCACGTATTATACGCGTATTTCTTGACAACCCTTGGAACATTGACAGGTTATGGTGGTAACATCTGGCCACGAAAACCCTCAATTCAGTCGTATTCCGTAGCTTAGACCCTTCCATTACTGGAGATCCGCTGGCGACAGCTTTCATGTACATGCCGCGATATTAAAAAATCGGATTAGTCGACTCTGCAGGGTTCTTACTTTTAAAACTTTAAAGTTTCTTTTTTGTACCTGAAAAAATGGTCGAAGGCATAAGTTCTTTACAGCGAGCGCAGCCAATGATGTTTACAGGTCCAGATGAAGGTCCCCAAATTTCTAAAAATAAAACAAGTGGTTTTTAAGGCTGAACTCCTTCGCCCTATAAAATCCTGTTGAGTACCTCTTACAGCTCCCATTGTGGATAAGAAGTCTCTCCACGCTGGAAAACTCCACAGTGTTCTCTTCAACTCTGAACAAGGAGAACCTTGTGATACTCTTCTGGACACATCAGATCTACATGATATTCCTACATGAAAACTGCTTCTTTTTGCCCCATTTGAACCCTACGCAGGACTCAGCTTTGTAACTTGGAAGTAGCCAGTGGGATATATATTGTACCGTAAACGGGACAAGAGGAAGAAGGTCATCACCAATAAATCTCTTCCTGTAGTTTCAACCCTCCAGTCTTTGATCCTGTAAACGCCACATTAATCCTCGGGTGAGTGTCTTCGGCAAGTTGTGAGGTTATGTGTCGTATGAATTACTCTAAAGCACTAAGTATCAGTTCTTCCCCTGACTTGAGGTCCCTTTGACCGCTACTGGACCGATAACAAAAAGTAAATTTAAGTTCATTAGTCCTCGTGCAGAGCTAAAGGCTTGCTGAGCTTCAGCTGGGTATCAAAATAGACCATATGACGCAACTAGTGAATGCAAGTTAATTTTTAATGCCCCAATCGGTCAGACTAACAAGGGAATTTTATTTCATCTTTGCTTTAAGTTCATCCGTTGTGTTGTCCTAAATTATTTTCGTTCTTCATATGAAGCACAAAAGGTTTACGTGGTCGAGGAGACATACGCTCCAACTATGGGAGCAAAAGGCTATGGGAATACCAGTGGTATAGTCCTACACACAGCCTCCTGACTGAGTAAAATGCATTACAGAGTAGTTCAATCAACTCTAACAAGTAGCCGCAGTCTTCATGCCATAAAACATTTCCCTAAACTCTGTAATAATATGCGGTGTCATAAATATATTGACGCAGAAGCAAACAATATGAGAACAAGCTATCATCCTTGATCCATACTGAGTTAGTCCAGACAAAGTGAAAATGGTATAAGTTTTAGGCAGCTGCATCATTACTTCTCTTACTTCAGACGCTCATTCACCACACAGTTCCTGACTGAGGACAACCAGGCTATATGTTATAGGCGACCACTGTGATTTATCTGCATAATGTGGAAATCCCAAATAATAAGAAATTGGTGACAACGTTAGTATTCGCTCAGACTAGACCTTGGCAGAGGCACATTGACATTACTCTATTTTGGGATAAAATACTCTTTGCTTCAAAGGGGCATAGCAAATCGCGGCTCAGTTCCCAATTTATTACCTACGCTTTTCAGATTCAGCATCTTTTGACTTTTCTGAGTGTAAAACTAGCTACTTAATAATTTTTTATCCTTGAACTCGCACAGCACCCTTCATCCCCGCATGTATTTCCTGTCAATTCGTGAGAATTTTCGTTTCATAATGAATTCCTCGTGACTGCAGTTGCATGAATACACAGATAGAGAATGGATAGGAGTCATTAGAAGAGAATCTTTGGGTTAGACTCGGATGGCTAACATTCGCATTATTACAATAATACGTAGCTACGGTCTGTAAATCACATTATTCACAGCCCGTTGCTACGTAAAGGAACAAAACTCGGCATAGAATATCACAAATCTGGTTTATTTTTTTCAAGGGTTCCTATCGGTAACTGTACCACTGCACCCACGTAGGCGTACGTCGATGGTCACATGTCTTTCAATCTAGCCACAAGCTTGAACATTACCTGCGATGGACCATCCGACGTGAAATCAAAGGAAACAAATTCACATCATACAAGCAGGCCTGACCCTCTCAATAGGAACCGCATGTATCTGTCTCGAATTAAAGCTGTACGTTGAATTAACTGTACATATGGCAGAGATGAAAAGAATGAGTATTAATTTTCCATTCAATTTTGCAGGCCCGTCAAATGAGGTTATTGGAAGCTGTGCCCACCGAAAAAAATACCAAGGGCCGAAATTCCATTACAGGGAAGGTCACTAAGAGCAAAATAAGGCATCAGACAACATCGCCACAGCTGAGGAATAGACTGAAGAATCCAGGATCCATTCCAAAATCATCCCTGAGTAGCGGCAAAGCCTCTTCCTCTGCTGTTGCTAATGATCAGCTCGCTGGCAATAGTAATGACACAAAAAATTCGGTAAGTTCGGCAAAAGTAGAGATATCAGCATCTATTCATTTTGATGCAAAGTACAGAAAATGTTTATTCTCTTTTCACTCTTCTGAGATGGTCGGAGGTCAACCTAAGACTAAAGTAAATGATAGTCCTCCATTGTGTGATGATGATGTAACTATGAAAAACACTTGGATTACTCAGATATTGGAGGAGAAAAGGATACAAGTGAGTTATTCTCTTAAAAATTAATGTCATATTTTAAAATTATTAAGACGCATGTTATTATTTAGACTATGGCTGCCATGGCAGAGCTCTTTGAAGATATATCTGAATTCAACCAAGTTAGTGAATTTGAGCAGTACGATCGACTATATGCTTTGCATATTGCGCTTGATAAACGAGTTCATCCCATGCGAGAAATTCTTGAGACCATGCGACTTTTTTGGGGCCCGAGTCACTTTGATAAGATCCTTGGAGAATTTTGTAGAAAATCAAATGAAGCAAAGGAAGAAGTCAATGCAAAACCACCGAAAGAGGCAACGATGGTGAGAGGGGCATTATAGTAAAATTCAACAGTGCCCAACGAAATAGAAGATATGCTTATTTATAATTTATAACATATTTTGACTTCCGTAGGAATCGAATTCCATGAATGAGAAAAAGGTGGCTGTTTGGTCCATGGATGAAGATGAAGATACCAGCCGAAGACCCAGTCGCCTTGGATAAGGTTCCTCTCAATATTGTTATGATACGGCTGTCGTTCCTGTGGACTCCCCTTCATTCGCCACTCTGGATGAGGAGATGGATTTAATGTTCAAGAGCCCAGCGTGCAGCCAAGCTGTTCATACAACAGGGGAGAAGGACAGCAACAGCATCCATGATGTTGGAAACAGCTATGCCTGTGAAATTAATACAAGTATGAACTGATTTTTTCTGCACTTTGACTCGCCTTTAGAACATAGGAGGGCACCAAATGTATATAGCTCTTCAATTACACTTTTTTTTCTTCCAGTTGACCTCACAGAAGATAACGTGGACCTTTGTGGATAACAGCTATTCTGGTGCTCTCATCAAAACTTAGATGACATGGTGTTTACGTCACTTAAGAGCTTACTACGTTGCATAGCGTAAAAAATATTGGCATGTATTGCTTTTTTAATTTCCCCATCCTAATCGAAATTCCGCTAAAATTCTTATGGTCTCGATGCTTGCATAATATATCCTGTTGTGGTCACACATGTGTACACAGTGATACATAAAATACATTCATGATGTAAGCACGATGACCCTTCTTAGTGATAGCCTTAATAGAGGTCGTTCACCTCTATTTTTGCCTTCCTCTGCATATCGTACATTTGTCTAAACATTTTTTTTAATTTATTTTATTGTTTTTACTGCATCACACTGAGTGTACATAGCAAAGTTGATTGATACATACTACAAAGTTTCTAAGTAAGTTGTAAATTGACAGTCAGTCATACTTTAGGTTACTACATGTATTATTCAAAGAGAATTATTATGTTCCTATTGTAAATCATTATTATTATGTTAAACGCCAAAAAATCTCAAAAGAATAAAACTTCAAAAAACGATTTCTCATTCCGCTTCATTTGCATACTCATTTCTAGCAACATAAAGTCACCATGAATTTATCCCTAAATTTTCTCATCGAGGGATGCATCTCGGGGAATACAGGGGAGGAGACCCGGAGGAAGTGTGGGAGGAGGTTGAATAAAACCCAGTGACACGGGCGACAGAGAGGGATTCTTGTGTAGGATTCGGGGTAGCTCTCTTGTAAGTTTGGACGTCACTTTCTCCCGTCTGGACAAAGGTTCTCTCGGTAATGTAAGATTTACACAATGTAAATTAATCCACTAACGCCAGCAAGGGCCCACCAGTCCGATACTCTTGTCCTGCTCCTTCTACTCTGTTTGTTCACACTTTGAATTAATAAAACTTAACGCAATCATATGTAGGCTTTCTCCCACTGTAACTCGATTCCTTATCGGGATGTCACACCGCATTATTCAATAAGCGCAGCCTTATTTGGTGGCTTACCCGGATCGGGGAGATCCAAGCCATGAGGTGGGGAGAGGAGGGTGCGAGAGGACGCCGGTATATAACCGCGTACACAGAGCTGGAGAGACTTCAGTCTGCGGATTCCAGAGCTTTGCCACCAGGAAGGAAGTCACTCTCGCTC
The DNA here is from genome assembly GCA_034698825.1 of Deuterosminthurus bicinctus. Classification (NCBI taxonomy): domain Eukaryota; kingdom Metazoa; phylum Arthropoda; class Collembola; order Symphypleona; family Bourletiellidae; genus Deuterosminthurus; species Deuterosminthurus bicinctus. The sequence goes on along the minus strand of JAQIWI010001020.1, from coordinate 9,370 downwards.
CCTCCATCTGCCTCACCTCGGGTAAAGAAAGATTGTTAATATCATGACTAATCGTGTCTCCCCGATGTGGCCTCGTTTGAGAGCCCTCGGTTCTGTCGACAGTGGCGTCTGTGAAAATCATGATGAGGCTTGACCTTAGGGTCTTGCCCTCATGATTTGACTCAGACCTGGGCCCCCGCCCCCATGATCATAATGTGTGAATTTTCCATGTCTTGGTTTCCTTTTAATAAAACTACAGTAACATATTCTGTTTCCATTTCCAGCTACATTATTATTATTTCTCTATCTCTCTCTCAAACTTCGAGCATAACCGGGAGTCCGGCCTCCCAAATGCCTAGTGAAAGCGTAACCGGTTGACCCACGCGGGAAAACCGTTACAGGGAGATCCCTTTGTTTGGGATCAGGGAATAAACGAGTATGAGATGAGGGAGTGAGAGGAGGGTAGAATAAAACCCGAATGCAGAGGGATGGAGAGGACATTCGACGTCTCCCGCATCAGTTGTCTTGAACCGAAAGGAACGAAGTCTCTCACTCCCCATCATCGGGTAAAGTACTTGGAATGTAAACTAACCACTCTACCCGACGGGCTTCTGCCCTCGGCATACGCAGTGTCCGAGGTATTTTAAGGAGGGCAAACGCTCACTTGTGATTCACGGGCCTGGGCTTCCGCCCCTGTGTATGGCGCTTCCTCACTATCATAATCTTAATGAATAAACTCTCTCATATTCAATCATCTGTCGTATCCTTTTATTCTCTCTTTCTCTCGTTAGACACCTACTTAGGGAGTCAATATTTGAGGGAGTCCCAGCCTCCTTCATCTTTTCTCTAACACTTTCCACCAGGTGATTCCAGGGACGAATAGAAATCACACCAGTCTGTTTCATTTCCTCTCTCTGCATAATAAGGGAGACCGTCATCCTTCATGATATCATGATACTGCCTACTCGTATGTGCGGGATCTTCTCTTCGTAGGAAATACCCGTGGCAATATCCAGCGCACTCACTGCATTTAAAACTGGCAGTCGCCTGTGTTTTCAATTGGATGGTCTACTCTGATATTCTAAATCACAGATTCTAAATTTAGCATGACATGAATGAGTGGCAACTAGAAGTGATCGATCTCAATAATCTCCCTAACTTGAATATCCGGATGAAGTAGCGATAGTGTGATTACAGTAGGGGAAATCGCAAGTAGTCATCTCTGCACAGTGCACCATTCCACGGTGTTTGCTGGTTACACTTGGCCTATGGCACGGGCCACTTATTTCCCTTGCCTTTACATGTGCAATAAGGGGAAAGCAGGAGGCTAAAATTCAGACCCTCTGAGTGAATCGCTGTTAAAAACCAGAACCTTAAATTTATTTAACCACATTTGGTGATCGTCGTATAGTGGAACGTCGTCTCGCACTTTGCTCATACTTACGACGGCACGTGTGTATTTCTTTTACACACGAGTGTTTACCCCGCTTGGACGCCCATTCCTGTTTCATCAATGTAAGCCAAGTACGCATTTTTTCCATCGTAACGTTGTTGTTTCTCTAGTAGGACCTCAATGACCAACAAATTAGTTTAGGTGGAATGAGGAAGTGTTTTGAAGAATAGGGAATTAAGTCGAAATGTCACCATTAGTGCTTCTCGACTGGTTTGTACGGTGTATGCTGGCTGCAATATGTCATCAGCAATCTGTCTGTAGATAATATAAATTGAGGTTACTTACAGGGCCAACAATCCTTCGATTGCTTATGTCATTCAAGCGTATATATGCCAAAAGGTGGGCTTGAGGCTATATAGTTAATTACATCTTCGTTCGTCCACCAAACTGCGACTGCATTGGCGATTTCTCAAAAAAACTCCCAACTGTTGCTAATAGTGTTTGACCGTAACAAATCACTTGTCGTGCAGGTCTGCCGTGAGTGTAAAAGCCTGCCAGTGATTACATTTTGTTTTACTTCAGAGTTACTATGACAGTGGCAGTGGCTATGCTTCAATAACATAGCAGCCATTTGACCATGCTAATTTTCTCTGTATAGCTGAGATGGCAAATGGTGGTGCAAGTACTTTCCAGCAAAAAAAACTCGTTTTCTCTCCTTCTATACGCTGTAACGTCAGAGTTAGAAATCCAGAGAATATTAATTTAGGCTACCGTAAAATTCTGCAGCAAAGTCCTTCAGCAACCTGTGCAAGTACCACACAGTACTGGATGCATTCGAATGTTCTAGCAAACACTCAATTTTTTGTCGCCAAGAAAATGATTACTCATATGAGTAAAATTGTATACTCTTCTACGTTTTCGCTTGTTGCTAAGTGCACTCGTGTAATTCTGAAGGTGATTTGTTTCTGTCGTCATAATGATCCAATCTTGAGCGAAATGCTGGGGGAACTTGCATTGGGAACTGGCTGCTAATCTTCTCCTCTACACATTACCGCTGTACTGTAACAATTGGATTGGATTTGCCTTGTCACAGTTGCTTCAGCCCACTCGCTTGATTCTCTTCTGTGGTTGTATTCCATTACATGAGACAATATTTATGAGACCGATTATTTTAATTGGATTGCTGTACATTACCCCGAAATAAGCGTCGAAAAAATATTACCCATGTCAAATCTGTGGCTTAATAACTGCACTTATAATATGACACTTGAAATATGCCAGTTACGACTCATTTCCAATTTATGAAGCTTCAACATGTTATACTGCAATTTCACTGGTAAAGTTTAGGAAAATGTCGAAGATGAGGGTGAGAGGGAGGAAAGTTAGATAAGTGACAGCAAAACGAAGAAACATGGACGCGAGATGTGTCCTTTTAGTTCTCTCCTTTATCTCACAATGGTTCAGAATCTCATATTAGTGACATTTCTCCCGTTCCGTATCATCATCAAACCGGAAAGCAAGGTTACATTTTGAGTAGCTTATTTGTACTTTATGACCGTAATGTTGCCCTCGCTAGTGTGTAAGCATATTCGTAAGTACGTTGTGCATAGGAAACTTCAAGAGTTACAGAAGGGACTGATGCAGAAGGGACCAGAAAAAGAGACAGAGAAGAGGACTATAAGGGAGGATAAAAAGGACGGGAGAAATCAGTCGAAAATGTAGTCTTGACTTGTGTGCAACCGTCATTTAGTTGGTGTTTATATCAAAGTAATTGTTTACCTGTCTAAAAATCTGCGTGACTACTGTGTAAAAGCACCGAGAAGACCTTCATTGCTATCTTGTTCCGGATCCCTTGCTGTCCGTTTTGGTCAAGTTATGTGCACTGTGTAAGTTGTTACTTCTATTGTTACACTCTACATTGTGTTGTCCAACACATACCTACCATACTCATAGTTAAGGGGGACAGATACTTTAGGTTAAGGGAAGAGAAGCAGGAGGAGAGGAAGAACTTCATGAGACTTGACAGGGAGGACCTTCGGCAGTCGAGGACTGAGCCTTGACCCAGCGTGTTCGGAGTAAATTGTTGCGGAAGCGCGTGAGGTGCAGAAAGACGAGTGAAGTGTGTAGTGGAATTGTGAGAGAACGTGAGTCAAGTAGGAAGAACCACAGGTCAAGAACCAAGCTTAATTCAACCATAATTAGGTATGTGGTCTTCTAGGTTAAACAGGCATTCTGCCATAAAAGAGAGAGCCTAAAAAGAGTCCCCTCGGGAACGCCTCTCATACCCGTCCCAAATGGGGCATGAAGGCATGAATTGATTGCACGTTAAATATGCTTCGCGCATGTGACACAATAATGATGCTTTACTTTTTCGGGACCGACCCCCGCAGTAACCAAAATGCATGTAACAGCTTCGGGCCTGCCAGTAACAGTCACGACACTAGTGTCCGTCTATGGACCCGTCACGATTCAGTGCATGCTTAGACTGTAGTTGTAGCACTAAATTGTATTAATTCCTCATAATTTAGTGCATGCGTAGCCTGTAGTTGTACGAGTAAATAAATCTCTGTGCATGTGTCACCATACCAATAATCCCAGTAAATGGCAGAGGATAGTAGAGGAGGATGAGATGGAGAAGATCGAGACCGACAGATAAATTATTGTATAATAGGATAAATGGAGCGGAGGAACTGATTTCCGAGTTGTGTCCTCTTGCATTTCCATCCCTTAAGACCAGGCGGTAGACAGTCTCATCTTCCTTTCACCCTCATCGTGGGAAAGTGTAATAACGTGAGCTTACTTAGTTAGTTAGTTGAACTACCCCTCTGTTTATGCACACCGCCTATTAGCTGTCCTAAAAGTAATGCACGGGCTCACGCCTGCCTTGCTGTTTTTCTCTTTCAATCTTTAATGAAACAACTTAATTAAGTCTTTAATACTTGTCCTAGATTATGTTCTTTCATTTTCACTATCCAATTACACATTATATACTGTCATACATAACATATCTATAGCCACCACTAGTACAAACCAGAAGGACAAAGCTGGCCACACACGGTACACTTGATACTTGATAGTATAGTGCCTTTAGAGCATCGGATGATGATTTTGGTAATACTGAGCAATGTGATTATTATGAAGTGTGTAGATTATTTTTGTCAGCCTTCGAATGTGGTAAATTGAGCGCAAGGGAGAGAAAACAGCCTCGCTGTGGTGTGGATGCGTGTGATTAGATGAGGATGCGAGGAATGTGAGACTTTAGAATGTGATGTTGGATACAGTGAATCATAGCTAGAGTGGTAGAAGTTGTCAACGGAATGTTTTTTACTGTTAGTATCAAATTTTATCATCTCGTCACATCATTGTATAGTGACAAATTTTATTTCGCTTGGATGTATCTTGTGTGCTCTCTTCATGACTTCATGACATGGGCATGAAGATGGAATCATTCCTAAAATAGCAGTTATTATTCCCTCGCCTCTCTGCTTATCCCGCAAAGCTATTGCAGTCGCATGAATTCCAACTGAGCATACAGGGAGGGAAGGCTTTGGAAATTTTTCCAAAAATAAGTACCTCAAGCTCTTAGATACCGTTCGAATTTATCATGTGCCAGACGACAGGAGGCGACATTAATGTTCAGAAAAAGAGACTTTCTCAGCCGTTGTTCCGTGGCTATGCCATTATTGTATTGTATTGTGTTGGAGGCATGCCAGGATCAATAATATTCCGCGGCTATTAACACGTGTCTTCTCTGGGGGGGGGGCGAAACCTCCACAGCCTCCATGTTATTCTTGCCTGTGAATTCAGGGCTTCATGCCTTTTGAGCCCAACAAAATGTCGGATATTTCTCCTGTACACTCATGGTCTAGGCCGATTCATACGGACCAAGATTGTTCATACTAGAGGATGAGGAGGAGAAACGGAGCGAGTGAGAGGGTTGGCGAAGAAGATAGTGTATGAGAGGAGGGAGAAAATCTTAAAGTCGTTAAAGTGTCCTACTATTTTGATCCAGCCTCCGAATGGGGGATGGGGGTGATCCGATGTGTGATCCGAATGCCGCCATCATCCTTAGATATGGGCAGTAATTATATACAGAAATTCCACTGTAAGGTTATATTAATTCTCTCAACGGCCAGGGCTACGGCCCGCCGTACTGTCTTTCGTAACGTGACAGAATAAGAATGTCAAATAACAACTAAGTGCCAATGTTACCTTAACTACCAATTGATTCATTTCATGAGCATTTCATAGACATGGTTACTGGGAAATCCATCCTCCTATAAGTTTCATTGGATCGATGGTAGGTCTGGAAATATGACTCATACAGTAACTGCTGTGTAGCAGTATGCACTCTTTTCCACCGGTGACTTTCAAGGGAAAATACAAGCTAAGAATAGTAACTTTGTAGGGCCCATGTTCCTCAAGAATATCAGAACCCCACGGCCATGGTAGTCACAGTCACACATTTCACTCCTCTTAATTTTTGGCTTAATCAGAGGTAGGATAGCTAAAAGCACACACCTCAGGAGGCACAACAGGAGTGAGGAGTCAGGGAATCAGAGGTCAGATCAAAGAAATGAAAGTAATTAATTAGCTTAATTGCCGTATCTGATAGGTCATGTGAAACGCTGAATCATTCGAGTGTCCTACACAGAACTTGTTCCAGCAGTGTCTTCTCGTAAACATTACGTGCACACGTTGCCTAAGGTTACAGGTAATGTAATAAAGCAAAATAAAGCCTCCCTGTACGCCGTGTCGTCGAGTCGCCGCCAGTGTTCCCATTCCCAGAAACGACATAGAAACGTTTGGTATGAAAACTTCTCGTGTTTTTTTTGGCCTATACAAAAACTTTTGTCTTCCCGTGTAAATCACGTGCACAGCTCGCCTAAGTGTAACTTGGTTGTAATGTAACAGAAGTTCTCCTTGAGAGCCACAGCCAATGTTCGTAGAAACTAGAAACGACATAGAAACGTTTCGCGTGGAGACTCCACGTGTCGTTTTTATACATGATGAAAGAAGCTATGTATAAATTAAATCTGACAATGTGGTTTTACTCAACAAGTACTTCAGAAGAAGGGTACAAAAGTTGGCTGGGTGTGGTACATGTCCTCTCTCTCACCCAAGGGCAAGTCAATTGAGAGAGCTGAGAAAAATCGTATAAATACCGCACGATCACATTTGTTCAATCTAGTACCAAACCAAACGGCTCCTCTGCACTAGCAGTCTCTCCATCACCAGTCTTTTGGAATAATAGTCGAGGGCTGCAGCTAGAAACCAAATCATTCCCATAGTCGTTCAACAAGATGTCCAATTTGAAGTCGAGGTAATTTCATTAAAAGCTTGAGTAATAACACGTGTCTTGTGTATCGATTTTTGTGGTTCACACTCACACGCATGTTAGTCCTCATGCGTGTGATAGTTAAGGCTATAAAAAAGGGTGGGGATTGTAATACTTATACTAACTTTTTCAACTGGTAGGCCTTAGTACGTAGTGGTTCTCTGAGTACTCTAGAGGAGTGAGAGGACATCACAAGCTGTAATCTTGTGCCTGCTATATAAAAATTTTTTGTCAGTTTTGTAGGCTTGAAGGGAATGGCTTAAGACTGTTCATTTCTAACGAAGTTGAAGTTCCGGTATTTAAATTCATAATATTTATTTTAATATTGCAGGAGGTGAGCAGCGTGTGTTAGAGTGTGTTTGAGTGTGTGTGTATGTGCGTGAGCCAAGTGATTCAGTGATAATTACTGTTTGTGATTTGATTTTGATATCAGCTTCAGTTGATATTATTTGGAGCATCTCACCAGGTCTCTTCCGAGACGTGAGGTAATTTTCTTGGTTCCAAACTACGTCCAAGTTGACTTAGTAACGCTTGACAATTTCTGAGGACAATGACAATTTTATTTTTGCTGTACGTATTCTGTCGTATGCTCTGAGTAATTTTAAGGGAGACTGTCGTGAGAGAGAAATTTCAAAGTAAATTCAGATGAGGACGGGGGTGTTTTAAGCCTCTTATGGCGAGTTTAAGCGAGAAAATCTCCCATGGCTTAAATCTCAGACGGAATTTTATTAAAGCTTTTGATCTCATAGGATTATATCGTCTCGACTATTCTATTCAGTCTGTGTTAGAATAATAATAATGAGTCTGTAGACTGACCAGCATTTGGCTCCAGCCGTCTTTCTCTCTCTCAAAGGCTTAATCTGCGGGTTGTTACCAGTGACTCCTTGAGGAAAGAATGTGACGGGGCAAAGTGTTACAGTCACGTATTAGTCGGGAGTCGGGACGCTGTACTCAAAATGCTTAGTAATTTTGAAATAGTCATGTGAAACAGCCGAAATAATCGCTGGGGTAAATTTAGTCATAAGTACAGTAAGTTTGTAGTATTTTTATACAGCTTTAGAGGCGCGTTGTCGTGAGGCTGCAATGTTTTACAGTTGGGCTGATTAATACGAGTTGGCATAGGCATTAAATTCTCATGGTACTGCGAGGGGCATTCAGGCAGTGATTACTCAGAATTTCAGTAAGTTTAGATGAGTCCAGCGTCAATTGGGGGAGGCACGAATTGCTTTTGGCCTGTTGCTGTGCTTGTTGCTGTCGTTAATAATAGTCAGCCTTTATGAGGAATGTTTTTGTGCTTGTAAAAAATTGATTGTGTTAGCTAAGGTAATTTAGTTCACTTAACCGTACTCACGTATGTCGTGCGTAAAATCAGGCTCGACGATGGAGTAAATTTGTAGAGCTCATTTAAAATCATTCGGGGTGAGAGAATACAGCTGTGCATTGGGCCGGAAACAATGTTTATTCCATGGGGAAGTCATTTTGATGTAGGCATTACGCACTGAAAATCCTCAGTGTTGGGTATCAAGATTTTTTCGAGCAATGTGTGATTTTCCCTTCCACTCCACTCCCATCCGTAGGGACTCATCAAGGAAAATGGACGACAAAGTATAATGTTTTCATAGTTGAAGTGAGTATCTCTAATTATGCACAGCATTTCCTCTCGCAGTTTGCATGAAAACATTGTTGCCTGAAGGAAGTAGATTTTCACAAAAATTCAGTCATTATTGTGGGAATTGAGTGCATTTCGCGTGGCCATTTTGCAAGCATGTGCATGAGCTCGAGCTGGTAGAAATTCCGGTGAGCACACTGGCATTGTCCAAATTCAGTGTTGGACAGAGTGCTATAGGGAGGCAGCTTCAGCAGGCCGTTTCAGTATATTCTGTATCGCAAGGAAATGGCGTCTGAAGGTTGAAATTGCGTCGTAAAGTTGGAATTACGCCGTAAGGCTAAAATTCCGCCTGAAGTTACGCGGTGTACATACTTGTGCATATACGCATGTGCGTAACATGCGTTGTCCGTCTAATCGAATGTGCTGATCCAAATGTACATCATGAGCCACGAGCATGCGGCATGCTCGTGGTCTATAGTGAACGCAGCTGCTTCAAAAATATACGTGATACATGTTAAACATACGAATGATTCAGGTACTTTTAGAGGAGAAGAGGTGCAGTCAAACAACCAATAATATTGTAGTATCCTCCCTGTAATCTTAGGGGGAGCCAATCAAGAAGACCAAAATAAAATTTACACCCCTGACAAGCTCGTAGGGTGGCATAGCCAAGCACGGATTCCAGCTATATAACCCCATTCGTTGGCTCGACTTAAGTAGTAACAGCTCGATAATTCACCAACCAACAAAGAAAATCTGACGACGACGGTCCGTATACCTGGCTGCCGCGAGGCCATTCAAAAAAGTCAACACATTCCGAAGGCAAAACCTACCCTCGTCGAAGACAAGGTTTAATTCCGAGTAATCTCTCTATTCAACTGTTGGCCAGGGTACATGTTTGTACGGATTCCATAGAATCTGAAATGAAAGCTCTGAGTGTAGTGTCCCCTGACCTAGTTAGGGTCCATTTGTCACCGTGACCTAGTTAGGGTCCATTTGTCCCCGTGACCTAGTTAGGGTCCATTTGTCCCCGTGACCTAGTTAGGGTCCA
>JAQIWI010001019.1:0-19822 GCA_034698825.1 Deuterosminthurus bicinctus | reverse complement strand
CCTCTAAAATTACCAGAATTTTTTTTCTTACCTTTTCTAACGACCGAATTCCAGTCTAGTGCAATTCTTATCTTACCCTTCTCCAATTATTGAATGTTTTACCATCCAAGTCACATATGAGATTAAAATGAAATTCTGAGAATTTTACGCCTTGCAATTCTTTGTAGGCTCGTTCTGATTGTGAATGTTTTCAAATCTGGAAAGAAACTAGGTCTGTCAGTACAAACAAGTATATCGGACTACAAAGACTTCGTAAGGTTGTGAAGGAACGAGCTAAGAAAGGAATTGAAGGCAACAAGAAGTAGCTTAATAATTGTAAATTGGGAGAAAATAAAGGAAGATTGTAGTGTGTCTGAAGAGAACCGGTACATTTTCAGTAAAACGGAAATCCCTAATGAAAAGGAAGACCTTGGGGGTCAGTTACTCCTGACAGAGTCGTTCTTGGAAACCGCGAATTTCTCTCTTCCATGATTCATTTCATGTCGAAGTAAAGACAAAGACGGAGAAGGAAATTGCATTTACACCAACTTCCAGGTGACAAAGTCAAATAAAAGTTTGAATTTCTAAAGGAAATGTTTAATTAAAAGCTCTCTCTCTTATTCTCATTCTCTGCTCATAGCTCCATGGAGCAACTCGTGTTCATTCACTTGTGTTTGCATGAGAATTTTCAGGAAATGTCTTGATGTCACCAGTATTCCCTAGAGATGGTCCGACGAATTCCATGCATTTGAGTAGCTGTATTAATGAAGGATTCATTTTCAATTTCGTCAAGATGAGGAGGAGAAGGAGAAATAATAGTGTGTGTATGTGGAGGAGTGTGGTAATTAAATTTCTTCCGTGTCGATTATAATAATTTCAAATTGACGTTAAAGAAGGAGAAATCTCCAGAGAGAATAAGAGTTTTAATCAAATTACAACGTACTTTAAATGGAACTCCTTTGAAGACGAGTGTCGAGATTTAGTTGCATTAGGCAAGTTTTTAAGTAAATAAATTGTGGTGACAGTGCATGTTCTTTCAAGTGGGCATTCTCTTCTTGTTAATGGAGTCAAAACACTGGTTTTCCATGGACTTTTAGTTAAAAGGTAAAAGCATTGGAACGAACACCTGTGATGGACTCACATGGCAAGTTGAACAATTTTAAGGTGGAATTTTTGTTACAACTTGTCATTACTTGTTGCCACGGAGAGAAAGTGTGTGTGTTTGTGTGCGTAAAGGGAGATTAGACAGATGATGGTACTTATGATGGAGCCGAGATGAAGGGGTTAGATTTGAGAGTGGGTACTTTAGACACGTTGTGACGTGTTTATGCAACAAAAGGGAGTATTAGTTGCTGGGAATGACTCTCTTATTATTGTCATCTGGAACATTTTTACGACTTGAGGCACACACCTTGTGTGCTGAGCTATCATACCCAATGATCTCGGACTGAATCCATCATAGTGATGGCTCAGTAAATAGGGCCAAGTATCCTTTGAACATGCAAGTCTTACCACGTCCAAAAGTGAACTCTCTGTGTACAAAGTGGAGTGAATTTAGGAGCTTACGAGTCCAAAGGGTTGATAAAAGGACTAAAAAAGTTTTTCTTTCTTGAACAAGCTCAAAGGCACATCGGATTTAAGCCTTGTCTTTACAACACACGCACTGCTCCGTCCATACCCTGCCTTCCTCAATCTTATTCTCTCCTCTCACGCCTCCATCCTTCGTCTTATCTCAAATGATTTGGAACGAGCCAGTTATATAGCAGTAGCTGGAAAGCAATTGTACACAGTAGCAGCGAGGCATACACACACAGTAGCTCTTCTGGCGGTTTAACAAACCTCCGCCTCCTTCTCCTGTAGAAGTTATGGTTGCAGGCGGCTATATGGAGACAGAGAGAGAGAGTGAAGAATGAGAAAAGTGTGAAACTTTTTTTCGTTAACTTGCCATTGGATGAAGGAGAAGAAACAAGGAAAGTGAGCAGGTGTCTCACTTCACACTTGCCCCTTTTGTTTCTCTCATCTAAAGTGGATGTTGGTGGGAGTAAAGTGTGTAGAGGAGGAGGAAAAGTTTGCTCTTTTTACACGTTTAAGATCCCATGGCTTGTCTTAACAAGTTCACTAGATTACCAAATAAATCGTTCTTTATCTTTTACAGGCTAACTTTTCTTGTCCATGGGTTTTCTCCGGCCATTTTCGGGTTTCACGAGGAGCAGTACCGTGGAGAAATGTACTCACGTTACATTGCCATGTCCTTGTGTGTGTGTGCCCGTGCCTTCCTTTTGATTTCCTCAATCCCACACACATTTCTGCCTGGTTTTGTAAAGCTTGAAAAATTGCACACACACGTTATGGTATACGTACTAGCTTTATGTCTGTGCGTATGAGATACGAGCTCATAAATCCCACAGTAACAGCAGTAGCAGCACGTCAAGTCCAAATGTGTGTGTGGGTGGTTGTGTGTGTAACTGGAGAAGGAGAACTATGAAATCAAATCTAAGGGTTTGGTCATAATAGACGCCGTAATTTCCTCAGATATGTCTTCAGATATTCCTCTTCTCCTAATCGTCCAGTAGAATCTGACACACGTCTTACTTACGGGCTCGTTGGATGGGAGTAAAATGAGACGGTTATTTCCAACAGGTCTAAAAACACAGACGATTATTATCTGTGTACAAACATACAGCGAGTGTAATGAATGCTTATTACACGTCTTGGGTGACGGCTAACAAGTGCACTGTTCGTATTGAGTTACTTGCACTCTTACTGCTTTAACTCTTTGCTTGAGGTTCTGTGGAGCTCAAGTGCTTGCATTTTTTTAAATCTTAAACTGCAGTCGAACTGTCTTTTGACAGTTGATACGTCAAGGCATGCAGCCGTTCTGCACTGCTGCATCATTCAATCGACTTGCACATTTTCACTCTCAACTGTCCGAGTGGAACGAGTTCAAAGCAATGACCATGATCGATTCCTCCAAGTGAGAGTGTACTGCTTCAAAGCAAGAGAACGATAAGCATCTTGAAGAGAACGCTCTCATAGGAAACATCCTAATGGATTGGAAATCATGGATCAGAAAGTACGAAAAACATACAAGGATTCTTGAAAAGATCTCAAAAGGCTGCAATGGACATCAGCTACTGTCTTACTTGCTTGAGAAATGCTGCATATGGCGTGCGACGGAGATGTGACGTTCCCACGTCGGTATTCACCTATACTTAAAGCTTCATTAATATTTATAAAGGATCAACCCGCACCACTGGGTAGGATAACTGGACTCTCACAGCAGTTTCAATCAACTTTTTCACGTAATTCTGAGAATCCTGTCGACTCTGTCGCTCTCTTTATTGCCACTGAACTTGACGTTTTTGAAGCAAGGGTACAAATCTTGCCGGTGTCACGTTGACTCAGTCAGGCTCCTGCTATGTTTTTATGTCACCCTTTTCTGGCTCTTCCTCAACGGGTTCTGGGTTGAGAGTAAAATACATGACATCTTCTCGTTGGTAGCTTCTACTATATCGTTGACCAGGATCCCTGTGGACCTGGGCTTTTGATTTCAGCGTCATATGATATACTCCTTTGACTTTAATTTTGGCGTTTCTCACGGCCGAGACAGTAATGATGAATTCAGCATAACTTATGACGTTGAATTGTTGGAGATAGCGGGTGATGTACGTGACATTTGTGCCTAATGTGAGTCATATCAAGGGTAGCAAATTGGCTGTCGTTTGCAACAACAAGAAAATTCTCCTGTTAGGGTAGAATGCAGTGTCTTGCATGAAGATGGAGTTACCTCCTTCGAAGTTTCGAGTCAGAGCAAGAAAAGCAGTTGACTTGAGTGGGTGGAATTTAGGAGCATCAGTGTTATGATTATTATTTCATCGTTTTTAATCTCATCCGTGTACTCGGGAAAGATGAGGAATCTACAAAGTTTGCGGTTTTATTGTTCTAATCCCCTACCATCCTCCTAATTGCGTGTACAGATCGGAGCTGTACTGGTTCCATTACAAATTACCAAGACAAACACTAACAGCCCGAGGAGACTTTTTTGCAGAAGCCCACAAGTCTGCGGATGAGTAGGTTAGTCATCATGTGAGAATTTTTGTGGTTACCAGAAGAGTGTATCGTACTAGTTTTTTGCGCTACTTTGCCATTGTCATTAGGGAATGCTTTCCGTTTCAGTCGATGACTCTGATGATGAGATGTGTGATCCAAATGGGATTTTTCTCTTCTCCCTGATTTTAATAGAAGAACATGAGACTTCTCCCGTCAAGGCTCAGCTTGATTTCGCAGCAGAAAAAGCACATATATTACCGGGAATTTCTTCCCATTTCTTCACGCCTTTTCCCTAGAATTATTATATCTCTCTTTCTCACTGCATCTTATAGGTTGAGATCACTTTGATCATTTATATGGTCTCACACAAGCACTCTCATCTATCCCACTGTGTATTCTTTCCACTCTCTACGGTCGTCTTGGCTTGATTGAACATAGAAGGTTTTTTTTCGCCTTCAAATTCATCGACACAAGATTTTGTACACAAAGAGAGAAGTGGTTTCTTTAGTTGGTGTGATTCATCCAGGCGTACGCCAGTACTGAACTGCCATAAAGTAATCTCGTACTAGGCGTGTCTGCCGACGCCGCTTCCTGTTCCATCACGTCTATCATAATAAGGATCTCCATTGCGCATTCCAATTTTCATCACGCCCGACGTAATTGTGTACTGAGAACATATTCTTGAGTCCAACCACTCGTTTTCTATTCAATAATGGCTGAAACCGCACAAGAGGTAGAAGCTTTGCATGGCTCATTGGACAGAAAATCCTCAAGATATTCCATGTTTTAGTTACAGAGAATGACGTATTGGTTTAATATTTATAATGCAAATCCCCAAGATCACTGTTAAGTATAGCATGCGAAACTAAGCTGCAAGGAGAATTAAATTGTGACTCTTTGGGTTTCCCGATGTTCGGGTACCTGTCATTTTTGCTGTCAAGTCGTAATGTGTCATACAAATGTAATGCCAATAACTTCCAGCATTGTTTTTTCTAAATTACAGTCACTAATTGGAATATAATTTGCTTCAAAATAGGTTCAAAGCCATCACGAAGACAGCGAGGGATGCTGAAGTAAGCTGAGAAGAATTTAAATTGAACAATTTACTCCTGTCACGATGATGGGCATGACTCATGCAATGACGAAATTCCAGCATCCAACACTTGTAAAGCACACAGCGGATTTTGCCTTCAAATGTTCTATTATGCCAACAAGGAATACACTAATTGTGACTGAATGGAACTACTCTATGAAGCCATGTTCATGGTAGTGAATAAATCCGTGTGAGATTTCAACCAAAAAGCTCCTAGTTTGCTCACTCATTATTCCCCATTGACCAAAATGAAAAAATCACTAGGTTTACTTAGCACTTTTGGGAAAGCTGAAAACAATAAGGTGCATTAGGCACTTCCATTTATCTCGCTCTTTCTCCCAGAGCGACAGCCTTGAGTTCGCGTAAAGATTCATATCCCCTCTTTGATTCCGCTCCTCTTCCTCTTAATGAGCCAGAAAATGCACACGAAAAATTCATCAAGTCTTTCAACATGACGATGATGCCACCAACCTCTCCTCGCTTTTGTAACATTTGCTCCTAAAACTGTCAGTGAGCTAAAAGGGTTTCTTTTCTCAAGTACACGTCAGTCTCAGTCAGTCAACCATCGCATTGTTTCAGTGGCTCTTTGAGTTCGATGAAAGGGATCTCATGCCATTTTAATTAATTGTAATTGATTAGAGATTTGAAAAGGCACGTTCGTGAAAGGGCTCGCACGTACTGTGGGCGCAGGCAAGTGTACTAGAAGCACTAGCGCGAAGTTGTATAAAGAGGGTGGAGACTGAATCGCGAAAGTCGGTGACAATCTGCTGTCTAGTCTTGCCACGTGTTACCGGATGAATTATGCTTGAGACGGCAGGGACAATATGGAAGTTTGTTCCTCTCTTGTACCATGTAAAGCCTATTGATTTGTAAATTTACATGCTGCTCCAGTTGGATGGCATACCATCATTCTTTAAGGGTTCGTGCACGTATGCCCGTAAGGTTTGGTACAGGACGCCGTCCGTCTGTTTGTTATGCATGCCTCGGCTTTGGCCATGTTTTAGCTGCTTCCAAGTTTTTACGTGAAAAGTTTATTATTATGTTGTTCCATTATGTGGCATCCTGCGTCTCCTTCTCTTGCTGTTGTGCACACGGTGAGTGTGTGTGTGCGAATGTAAGCATGAATTACGGATTGGGAGGAAGACGAGGGTCCTGGAGTACAAGCGATTGTGAATTTAGAATCGGAACCGTCATTCCCATAAGTCAACCTCAGTAGTGAGAGAGATAGAGTGGAGTTTTAAGTTTATCGTTTACTTTTCTCCAGTTGTTGTTGTTGTTATACACTCACTCTCCGCCTCGTGCCTCTCTGTTTGCTCTTCACACAGAGTTTTCCATGTAAATCAAATTTAGGATCTGAATTTATGTGACTTAGCTCGCTCCTCGTACTTTCTAAGCAATGGAACGGATGAAAAGCGTAGACATTTTCCAGCCTTCTCTCACTCTCTCGTCCTATTTGGAATGATGATGGTAGTGATGAGTTCAAGCTGTTGTAAAATGTCCCACCAAGGAAATACTCTCACTCAAGTCTGTCTCTAAATCTCTTTCACATTCTCAACGGCTCCTCACTCATCCTTACCACACAAAAAAGAGTTAATTGAATCTTAAAATTGCTCTGCTTTTGCAGGAATTGTGAAGGAATTAAAATGTAAATTTGACGAATTTCAAGGAAAGAGGATTTTTTGAAGATGAGGAAGTTATGGCTGGCGGCATTACCTTAAGTAAATGATGTCCTATAAATTTTCTATAGACATGTAAATAGTGGGAAGATTTATAGCATGTGCGAGAGGAGGGACAAATGGATGAGCCCTAGTGTGTCTGTGTACGTTTCGTGGATGTGTGGGAAAATGTATGAAAAGGGAAGGAGACACGTCCTTATATTTGGCTGACTGCCCGATTTGTCCTCCGTCACTTTCCCTCTCTCTCCTTCAGGCGGACCTGGAAAAGACGAGAGAATTTTTCTAAATTAGGCCATCTAACTTCTTTAAAAATCCATCCTTTACTTAGTATCTTTATAGCCTTCCAATTATTATCCATCTTAATCCTAATAAGAACGCACACAATCTGTCATTCTCTCCACTTGCTCGACGTTATATGGGCTTAGTTATAAGCACAAGCACACAATGATTCACTCATTGGAATTCCAGCTGAAAAAAGTCAACATTAAAACAAATTGCACCGGATTCTAACTTGAATGACTGCACGTTCATACTCAAAGTCCTTATACTGACAAGCTACGTGATTGGATTGTTATAAACGGAGTAAAGTTTAAAAAAAAATGTTGAACCCATTGCCGTGAAAATCAGACTGTTTAAAGTACTGTGACTGTGATGAGTCACATAGTGACCTGATTTGCATGGTAACTATTTGCACCAATAGTGAGTCAGTCAGTCTGTCGAATTCTTAGTATAGAGAGGCAACGCAAATCATTTAATGTTGGCTCGACTGACTTCAGTGTCTTGGCCTACCACAGGAGGTCAATTCACTCTTGACAGATTGGAGAAATATGACCGAGAAGATCAGCAAACTGACTGATGGCTGTGTGCATATATGCCTAACTACCTCACAGAAACGTGAACAACATCCTTATCAACCTCACCGACTCCTGCGACTTTTCGAGGAGAAAAAATAAAAACTGGATTAGTGAAGACGTCTGAGTTAAATTTGCAATTAATTATTGAATTAGGTTCACTTGCTACTCCTCTTGACTTGAAAGTTAGAGAGTTCATCCATCAAATTTTTGCATAAGTAGGCTGTGCACCACAATCGCACACAATTAAAAAGCTAAAGGCCAAAGAACCTTTAAAGCACGTCGTTCTAGTGTTACAGTTAAGTTCGATGACAAAGTGAAAAGGAAGAATGAAGCTGGGTATGAGTATATACAAGTTTAAGCTGAAATCAATTTGCTGTCATGAATGACTTGAGTTGCCAAAGCTGAAGATGGATATTTCTTTGTGTGGGTAGAGAAAAAAGGGGTAATTTTCTGAGGTAATCAGCTGTGATTCCCATCACCCCATTTGAAATCCCATTATCATTACATTACCATGGACGGAGGAATGAAGACTGCAAAGCCGTAGAGGAGTAAGACATTGTCTGTGTCTCCCGAGTATGCGTGTGTACTCTGTGATAAGGCTAAGCTATACGTCGTACACAAATACACACAAGCACACACGATAGACTCAACTCTTTTTCTATCGCCTTCCTCAACGACCCCAATGATGGCTAATCACCCGCTCTGTCTGAAATCATTGAGCATTTGTGCCACAAAATTATTCTAATGCCACCCATCAGCAAATTTATATTCTTACTAAGCTCTCTCTCTCTCTCACTTCATCCCTCCCTCCAGCGTACCCTTCTTTTTCAACTAACTTTAAAGTTCAAGTCATCATTGTCGTAGGAAAAGGCGCTTGTTAATAGCAAGCATTTCCGCTCACACTTTACAACTCCCCTCTTCTCCGTGAAACCAGCCTCTCCTGTACTCAGCATCATCCACAAATGGATACATCCAAGTTATGGGACACTGAAGTTAGACACTCACTTTTATGCCGTCATTAAGAAAAGCGGAGATTCTCATACTGCAATGCAACACTCTAAACTGTACTAACCTTAAGGAAGTGGTAATACGATAGGGTCACTCCAGCTGGCCCAAACCGCTAATGCTTTAATATGCCAGAAAGTATTTATTTTTAGCTTACTGGAATGTCATTTTCTCATAACAAAGAGCTTTACTACTACACCATACCAGTGTGGATCCAGACACAGAGGTACATTACTATTTATTCACAGCTCGTACACATCATCTGCGCATTGAACTTTCGGCATGACATCGAAAGAACAAAGTTACATACGCATGTCATTCATAAAGCCCTCACTTCCCACACATACTTCTTTGAAGTTACAACAGACGTTCATTCGAAGAATTCGATAGGGCTCGACGTCACGAAGGGGCGAGCGGTTAACCGGAAACGATGTATGTCTTGAACAGCACTAACCGACCTGACCCTTGTTGCCGTCATAATCAGCGGTGTGATTTAAGACACACGGGTTACATGTCCACCTGTGCTCTTCCCCTTTGCAAACATGGCTACTTGAAATACATAAGAGAAAGGATAAGGACTAACCGCAACCATCATTTCACTCTCAGTCACATACAGACAAGGTAATTACAACGAGAAGAAACTCGGAGCCACAGGAATAAAGGAGTTAAAAAATGGGCTCTCAACTCTCAAGTTTACTTTTGAAAGTGGGAGAATATTTGTGTGGGTTTTACAAGTACCATGAGATTGTTTTCCATTTCCATTCAAAGGGTTTTCTAGGGATAGCCGAGCCTTGGGGCGATGGATTTGCCATAAATTTCAAAGGATGGTCCATAAAAATCACTAAATTATTTCCCTCCTCCGGTCTGAGTCACATCTTTCCGCGCCCGCATTTCACCAGAACATTCCAATCCTTTGTTTTTCTCTCCTCTTTTAAACACTCTCGTCGTTGAACTTGACCCTTGGAATCCCCCTTGTTATAAATATACGACGGCATAATAAACCTTTCTCTTCTACATTGATTGTCTGCGCTGGAGTGCGTTGGTGTGACCATGAAAGGTGCTCACAAAATGTCATCTGATTTCCCATGCACGCATCACTTGGGACAGCACTATATCTTCTAAGACGATGTAATGATTTAAGAAACCCAAACGGGCAGCCTATAATAACAGAGAATGGAAAGCACGCAACCATTTAGCCTCACTTTAGTGTCTTAATAAGCTTCGAACTCTTACTTTTTCTCTCCCTCATCGTCCACTCTATCCATGTTATTTGGAGACAGTCAGTCATGTTGGCTGTCCTCTTGCTGTCCTCGTGATATAACTCTGTGGCTTCTGCTGTCTGGGAATGAAAAATTGAACTCGCATGTAGGTATTCGGAAATTAGTGTGAAAAATGTCGTGTCATTCTATGGAAAAGCACTAATGATCTGTTGGTTTTAGGCTTCACATGGCCCAAGAGGGGGAGGAGGTTTCAATTGTGTCTGTGTGCCCGTGTGGAACTTGTGATGTGTAGTCCCATGTCCATAGCTATTATTACAGCCACGTTTGATCCTGCCGGCTCTCTTTCTCTTCCGATGGAGTCATTCTTGAGTCCACAATCACGAATCCCCTCTCTCTGAGTATCTTGTTCATTCGGTAGAAAGAAAATCTAAGGGACAATGCACCTGTAAAAGATTAAAGATGCAGAATTCTTTAACGAAAATTGCCTACTCTGCTGGTGCACTCAAACATGCAAGAGCAACTGCAATAAGTCACATCAAAAGTAAAATGTAACGAAAAAAACGAGTAAAAACAGGGAATTTCTTGCGTGCTTACAAACTACATCAAGTTGTTACCATTTTGAAGTCAATTTGTCGATGAGATCCCAAGGGACCCCTGATTCTAGTTATTATCCACAAAAGCGATCTTAGCTCACGCAATGCGTGTGTTCATAGTGAAGTCTCATTGCATCGCTTGTTATCTGTGTTCAGCTGGTCCTATTGTAACAAAATAGAGCATTTTGGTGAAATTACCCTTGAAATTATCCCACAAGTTGCACACTAGATTCAACAAGCTCAAAAAATTTCCTGTTAAAAAGTCCATTCCATCCGTCTCAAGTTGGGCTCAAGACGGATTCGTTAAAGTGACTTTGGCTAAAGATAACATTTGTCAGTCGTCGACAGGGAGGACCAGCTGTGGTCTCGTCCTTGTTCCTTCATCTTCTCTGAAACTTTCTTTCACAAAATTGCACACACATTTTGCCACAGCTTAAATCAAGTAACTCAGTAGAGTATTTGCAAGTTTCATGTTGCACATCATGTGTCGCTCACAGGGCAGCAGATGATGATGAGAAAACATTAAAATGTTTACTGCCTCTTCTTCAGTAATATTTTCACAGCCAATGAGCTGCTCCATTTTTGGCCATTTCAAAACACTCATTTAACTTCATTTTCTTCAGTTTAACAGCAGGCATTAAAGACCTCATGAGCTTCATGCCTTCCCTCCTAGTTTCTGGAAAATCTATCGAGAATTCTTCTCCCCTTTTCAGGAAACTCATTTTCTATGTGGTCACCGCTCTCTCTCTCTTTCTGCTCCTCATTACACATGTTTTGTTTCTTGAAAGCATCCCGTCACCGCCCACCATTTTCAGAGCAGGAGGTCCCCCACAAAAATGTTGTCATTTGATAGAAATTTGTGGCTCTTTTTAACCCACGACCATCTTTCATTACCACGTTTTTCCTGACCCTCTGTAATCGGCCCACCATTTTCATACGTACTGGCTCGTCTCCGAGTCTTTTAATTGCATTCTCAGTTCAGTGCTGTCAGTTTGGCCAATTAAAGTGACATGGCCTCAACTGACCACCAAGTAAGAGGCGGTTGTTTGAGAATTGGTTCCTCTTTTGTTTGCATTGAATATCCAAATAATACCCTCCCACACTTTCGAATCACATTATTCCTACCATATCCAACTGCGTAGTGCATAGCAAAGACCTCCAGGTAGACTTCTGTGTACCAGCCCACATGTTAATTAAAATGCAAAGCCACATGACAAGACTTGACTACCGTGCTAACTGACATGTTTTTGAAGTGATGTGCTCCTGGAGAATGTAAATTATTCGCCAGATTTTAATGTGATGTTTAATCCATGTAAACTCACATGATTTACCAACTTGCCGATTCCAAGTAGAAAAAACATGTTGAATGCAATGTCGCCTACATGGAGAGCGGATGAATTTATGAGTGGATTAAGTCAGTAGTATCAACAGCAGCGCAGCAATGCGCCGGATGAATTAGGGATTAGGTTACACAAGATCTCAGCATCCTTCATTTAATTGCCTTCATGGACACACCAAGAGAGAGATTATGTAGAATATGAAAAAAACGTCTGACGCCAAATAACAAAGACTGGAGAAAACGGGTTCTCTCTCTTTGTAGTTTATCCAGTCTACACTGCCGCAATGTTGGAAAATCGAAGACATGAATTACCACACAGTAGTTGCTGCTAAGTAGGAGTCATAAAATGCTAGAGAACGGTTGTTTTGAACCTTAATCACGCATTCATAAAGCAAGATACTGCGTTGTTGGAGATAAACGAGCTGAAGCAAGTAGTAAATAATTCTAATTTCAGATTCCTCTTAGTGCATCCTAATCCTGCTCGCGCTGCTCGGTGTAGTAATGTTATGTATGCAGGACTTGAGGAGCAGTAATCATCTGCAGAAGCTTCAGGGTAAAAATCATCTATAAAAAGGCTATGCTTTTTCCTAATAATCATCAATTCATCCCAAAGGGTCAATTACGTATCTATGCTGCACATAGCATTACTTCACCCTTTGGTAAGTTAATTAGTTAAATTAAGAGTAAGAGTGAGTCCGCAGATGCAGATGTTAGTTATGCAAACGACCGCAAAAATCGACTCTTTAGACCAGTAATTACTGAGGAATTCACATCAGACAGTCGACACATTAAAGTTCCTGTTTTAATTCACATATTTAACATGAGATGGCTTCTGGTTCATTATTGAGCTCTGCTCAAGGCATTGTCTCTTTAGAACAGGCTTCAAAGGTGAGCATGGATTATGGAGGGTGCAATCCTACATCGAAGTGCTAACTTAATTTTCATATCGTCAAGTTAAGTATCAGTGTCTAGTGCCCATACTTGTAAATGCACAAAGCTAAGTGGTGAGGTACATTTTTCTGCACTTATTTATAACAGAATCTTTTATATTGCAATGTAGAGACCGTCCTCAGAGTACAATTCAGAGCTCATGACGCGCTGACATTGACCAATCTGTCCTCTGTGGCTGACAATGTCTTTTGTCTTCAACTAATGCTCCAACAGAGGCTCATTTCTAACCGAGTGTGAGCTTTGCATTCGGAAATATTCTTTTCATTTATTTCCCTATTTTACACGCGAGTACGAGTGAGATGAAATCCAAGAAAACCGTGTATATGCCTCAGATTCAGTCCAGTGGCTTAAGTCCAGTCAAACGTGATGTGGGTTGAAGCCGATGTTCTTAAGAGCTAGGGCACGCGGGCTGGTGTGCTCTAAAGCGGAAGTTTTCGCCGACCACAGTCATGGGAAACAGGCTTACAGACGCACGTTCTCTTGCTGAGCTATACGATGGCCATACTTCTCCGTGCAAGGGTATTACAAGGGAGGAAAAAGTAACAATTTATCACTCCTTTTTGAAAACCATCAAAATAATCGTATTTCCCCAGTGCGGACATGATTCCACCATTCGTTTTCTTACCACGTACCACTCGTCATCCCTCTCTGCCTTCACACATCCGCGTGCTAACACACGTTTTACGCACTCACCAACTCTGGGGTCAACTGCTTCAAGAGTAAAAAAAATACTTCAGCCGAGCTTTCACTTTCATAGAATTATTAAATTCAGTATAGTGGCCTTGAGAATGACCACGAAGAGTTGAGAGTTTTCAATGGCTTTAGGATTAACTTTGAAAAGCGTCTCAAAAGTGATTTGAGGGAATTAAGAGGAGCAAGTGAACCGAGGTTTTCTGTGGACAATGCAATAATGACATTGCTACCGAACTGCAACCAATGCTCAGTCAACTTCCATTCACACCGATAAGTGATACTGATGCCTTGTAATATTTCAAGGGGTAATAATAACAGTAATAGGATTTAGAGGAAAGAATCTGATATGACCGGGAAAATGACCGCAGCAAGTATTCTATACTGAATGCACATATACGACGCAGCCATTCCAACAGTCCGTCTGGCTGTCTATCTTTCGACCTCGCCCTTCCCTTCACTTAGACTTCCACGCCGCTCCTGCTTCCTCCAAATAATCTTCTTTAATGTGACGGCTTGGGTGTTGTAGGTATGAAAAAAATTCTGGCATTATCATTTTCTACAGTAGCAGAAACGAAGTAAATCCGTTGAAACCACCAAATTTATGTTTCACGAAGAGACGTGTGTGTAGCACCCGAAGCCCATTCTTCAGTGTTGCTTTGGTCCGTGTAATTAAAGCTGGACGCACCAGTTTTCGCCCTCCGACTTTCTTCACTTTTCCTATTCTCTCTCGAGCATAACAAATACACTGAATCCCACGCCGATACTGTACACACATTGAAGATGAAGGGCTCAGATGGGCCCGCAATAATAATCACGCCTGTGAGGATTAAAACAAGAGATTTATGAAGCTTCTCTCTCTCCCTCGTCCTATATGTTGAGGAAAGCAACTCAATACTCCTTGTGTCTTTCAGTCCTTGATTTATGAATTTATCCCAACGAGATCCAAACTTTTCATCCACACACGTAGTCTGCTAAATAAACTTTGGGCCACTTCTTCCCTTCCGCTCTCTGTGGTCCTTCCTATGTGCGATTCTATTGACCGAATCATTTGTTCTATTTGGTACACACACTTTTGTCCAAGACCGTGGCTTTATTCAGCAATTTTTCATTGCAACAGCTGTGCCTGGATGTAATGGTTTTGGGTAAAGAACCTCATTTGACATGCACCTGCTCTAGGAAAAATTGTCTGTACAGTACGGAGCCTTAAGGATAATACGAGTAATTAGGCCAATGAATCATTTAGTATTATTCTTTGTGGTCTCTCAAGATTGACCAGCGTATAGAATCCGTTGCCACCAAGAAGACTGGCGCCTACAACGCGTATCTCATTCTTACTCATAAATCTCCGCACAGGCACAAATACCGGTTTTTGTGTGTGGTGCCCATGCTTACGTAATGACCAGGTTAAATGCAATACATGTATTTGCCAAAATAAGCACTGAATGTCTGAACATCCTTAGTTGCCAAAGGTAACGGCACTGTTTTATTGCGGCGATGAACCAATTTCTCCAATGAACACATTAGCACAGCATTATAAGCGTCTAAGCAAATAACAATCTTGATGCAGGTTTAGGGCGTAATGCTATCATTGTTGTTGAATTATTGTTATTATGCTGCTCAACTGGACCTACTTCGGCTGCTGGTAGAAGTTGAAGACACTGCGGCAGCTGTTTGGCACAACATGTTTTTGCTCTTTTTCACAAGTTTTTCACTGCAATTCTCTCCCGACCAGTATGATCATGATGATGAACGGGGAGGAGGGTGGTGCTGGTAGGCAGCAGGTAACTCAATTGATCTGCCAATTTTTTCCGCAGCTCATATAATAGATTGGGTAGGATGGAGAGGTGTAATAAAAGGTCCGTGTAATATTTCCAGACTCAACAAAGTAATTTATTTCAGGCGTTTTTTGCAATCAATTTCTTCCTCCAGATGTTCGAGAAGTTTTGGTGCAGTCGTTGTTGATTGTCTTGTTGTTGGGTGAGTTGTGGAAATGAAAGCTTATCAGTTGTACATCAGTGGGGAAATTGAGCAGTAGAGCATCGGAAATTATTTACAAGAGAGCCTTTATCTGGCCATAAATCTTGGTTGCAAATTCATGGCAGATTCTGTTGATGATCGTACTGTACGGTCAACAGAGATGCTCAGGCGATGAACTATGTGAAAAGTTAGACAGAATGCAGCATTGTAGCTACTGCAAAGTTGCTGTGGGTGTGAAGTTCCGTCTTCAGATTCTTGGCTATCAGGAAATCGATGAGCAAAGTGTGAGAATAAATCGAGACACTGAAAGAAATTATGGGATTTTCTAAGTTCTTCTTGTTATTTTCGTTGCTTATCTTCCCATAAGCTAATCGATTTGCAAAATGCACATAAATACTTCATGAGACCAAAGAAAGAGAAAGTATACACACGCACTTTTCTAAAGCCTCTACAAATTTCCGTTGGCCACATGCCAACAGCAGCGTCAGTGCAAATTACCAAAGGGGTAATCCGTTAGGCAAAAAAGCATTTGCTGGCTGCACACAGAAAATCCCTTGGAAACTCTCAGATAATGCAATCATGCACATGAGGCAACATAATATTGGAAGTAAATTTTCCAGTGTAAAATTCTGCAGACATTCTAATCATCATTTGGCTTTCTTTTTCTTGTAAATAGCTTTTCTCACAGGGATTAACTGCGAAGGTTGTGCAAATATTTACAGTTCGCATTTTTTTGTCTCATTTTTTGCAGAAATTTGACAGGCGGGGAGATAAAGTGTTGTGAAAAATGGCGTCAAGAGTGTGCAGAGGAAGCGTTTAATGATGGAAAGGCTGGGTCACAGTGGATGGTACTTTTTGACGCCCATTTGTGTGGCATAAGGCGTTCATCCCCATTTAACTTTCCCATCCTCAGTCTGTCATTTCCATCGGATACGTCAATCAAGACATGAAGGAAATACTCCTACGTAGAAAACACATGTGAAAAAACAGGAACCATTTGCAATTTTTTATATTATCGTCAGCATGCGTACCCAAGCGTATCATACACATGCATACGCACAAACACTAACAAAACACTTGAGCCACTAGCTTACCATTCAGGTTCCTTCAACTCATTAAACAGCAGTAGGACGGAGCTAATGAGAGCAACTTGTACGTAACTCTGAAGCTCCTTCCTAAAATTTCCTTTCTCTCTATTCGGCCACAGGATAGACAGAAGGTGGGAACTTGCTATCTCTTGTCTCACCTACCATTGTTTCCGTCAAAAGGACAGTCCTCCACATTTTACAACAGTCGACTTTTTCACCGATGGTCGACTTTGTTTTAATATCATGGCCGCTCTTTTTGGGCTGAATTGCATTTTTTCAAAATCCAAAAGGGGAGGCAGCGGAATGTGAAGGCAGGATTGATGATTGAATTTTCCTCCCCCCTAATATCCTACTTTTGCGGTCGTCCATCCAAATGCTTCTTAATCCTCAAATTCCAGAGAGGGAAGAGTCTTCAAAAAGATGATCTTAATGGTTCACCAAATGCTTTTTATGTGAACGCAAAAGAAGACGGAGACTTTTAAGGGAGATGAGTGCGCATGCATTTGAGTGCAGTTCTCATGAAAGATGGTGGAGAATTCTTGTTGGGAAAAATTGTTTCCGCAGGGTTTGATCCTCGACTCTATGGTTGAAGGTCGTAAAAATGAAATTTAATTTATTGTAGCCATCATAATTTTCTGGTCTAGTTGGAAATTTTGATAAATATTATCCTTCATAGCATCAAGAGGGATCTATATTCGCCACTTGGTCCCACGTAAGAGAGATAAAACGAGAAGGGTGAAAAGATGTGGTGGAGCACTAGCACTAAGATACATACTCATCGGATCCAGTCATCCGTCTACTGCGTGGACTGAACAAAGCAATTCATCAAAATTCCGTTGAAATCATAAATCGATAAAAGGGGGCAATAGAGCTTTAAGCTTACCTTGGAGTAATGCAAGAGCTACCCAAGAGCTTTTATTGTGTCTTCCCAAAGTGCTATTTTACTCCTTGCTCATGTCATGATGCATGAGATGAGGCAGGGTGAAATAAAATGTAAAGTAGACTATCTTAAGTCCATCATCACCGTCCTCACAAAATTTGCTTCATAATAATGCCACTCCGGTCAGTTGTGACGTGGGTCATATATTAAAGGTTATGGCAGTACTTCTTGGAACTAATCAAGTCTGAATGACGCCAGGAGTAACTTGAGTACAAATTGCGTTAACATCAACAGTGCAGTATACGTGGGAAATTATCACGGAATTTACTACGGCTCATTTCCATGGCAAGAAAATACGGGAGATTTGCCACTATAAATTGCACTAAATGACACCCAAAGAACAGTCCCAAAATTCCCAAAAGCGACAGCACAACCATAAATGTTATACGCATGATTTACAAACGAATTTCAATTGCCTTTATTACCACATCTTTTCAATGTTAGGCGAACGAGTCGAGTTCTTGTTCCAATGTGTCATTAGGCATCCACAATTAACGGTCAATGACGGTGGCCTCGTGTAAGATTTCTATTGTATGAGTACCCACAACTTGACTTGAAATACATGAAACGGCCTTTTGTTAAAGCTCCGTGCGTGCGTGTGCGAGGGTTTCGTATGGGCGGGTTGAAAAGTGACAGTTTTAAAAGCAACTAGTTTACAGCTCACTAACCGCCCAATCTTTACCTTTGTGTCAACAAGCTGAAATATTCTTGCCCGCCTTGTGCATTCTCACGTACCTTATGTGAGCTTTAATTTCTCTAAATAATTGGCTTTACTCAGAGAGAATTTTGGGTACTACTAGGCCATTTCACGGTTGATCCTCTGAGGCTGCTGTTGTGTGACATGACAGACAGCAGGCGGGTGATCCCACCCGTGCGGTATGCTTTTGTATTGAGAAAACTACGTGTGTAAGTGCGTGTGTGTGTGTGTATACTAGCTGACATGTAATTTCGACACTGTCTTCAGGAAGCTTAGTGCACACAAGGGTACAACTACAGGAAGAACGAGTTCATTGGAGCTGGAAAAAATTTATGATCACTTGACCCTATTTTGTTTACGACTCAAGCATGTAATACGTTTCTTGTGTCTGCAGAATGATCCATCGGTTGATTCAAAATAATAAAACTATCTTCACCGTGGTCCTAAAAACCTCACACATTTTCCCCTGTTCATCGTCTCTCTCTCCCACTGTATGGCTTTTATTTCCTCGCAGACTCCTACTCACTCCAGCTATAGATTTCATCACGTGTGTTATGTGCACCCTTAAGCCAGTTTATTACGGTCCAATTTAATAGACCTTTTACAGCTCCGCTATGACTAATCCTACACACAACTCTGTGTGTGTGTACACTCTTCAGCTTCCTTAACTACTGTCGGGCTGTGAAACAACAGAACGGCTCAGCATGACTTGAACATTATAAGACCGGTTTTCGTTACCATCATCAATAAGTTCAATTTATTCCCCAGCGTCGGACACATAGAATGAAATGCGTATGTTTAAGTACATTGACAAGTTGGTATGGACCCTTTTCTTAGCTGGAACCCTTGTCAGGCTGTCCAGAAAGCTCCACGCAGACACGCTCTCACACATGTTTTAAAACATGAGCTAATTGGCCTATAAAACATCGAGACGGATTTTGTTGGCCCTTTGAAGGCGGGTTGAATTTTCTTTACAACCAAAAGCACATCGCCAACCATGGACCCTGTACGTAGATTCAACCCACAGCAAATGCCTGTGAAAAGACAGAATTAAATTAGTAATGGATAATATTCGTTTTCACAGGGTAATAAGTAAGTCAAGAGAGTCATAAGGGAAAGGTGGAGGATAGGAAGATGATGATGAGCCTTATGAAAAACCTCTCAAGTGTTTGTTTAGGATCATAATAACAAGAGCCATCAATGGTATGACTGCCGTATATAGCAAATGAGATGTATATGTGAGATAAAGGAAGAGAATACAGCCGGAAAGGGTAATATGAAATCCCACCCGCAGGAGCACTTTAATGTTAAACTAACATGGAGAGAGACACGGGTTTAGTGCTACAGACAGCTGCTGTTCCTCCTTTGGATCATCATTATTATCCTTTCGTACCCTTGGTGGTAATAGTTTGCCCATAGAAACTCAAACTCTCCACTTGCATACTGCCAAAATATAAAGGACTCACTACGTCCATTGCGTTGAAATAAAGCAAAGGGTTAAAGGTTGGACCAACCTGGATGTCGGCACTAAATAAAATGTACTTATATGCATCTCCCCCCTCCTCACCATTTTTGTCTGCCTATCCACACTTACGGGTTAATAGACCATTGTTATGTGGTAGTTTTACTGCCCACAGAGAGAGTCAGAGAGTAAATAAACGTTTTCA
>JAQIWI010001018.1:0-19828 GCA_034698825.1 Deuterosminthurus bicinctus | reverse complement strand
GAGTTGGACGAAGTTGGTTCAGAAATGAACCAGATGGGCTCCGTGAGGGGATCCAACTCCACACGAAAGCCAGTCGTGTTCTGGAGCTTGATGAGCCAAAGGCAGCCGCTGCTCATAGTTTTTATCGCAAGGTTTCCTCTGTCTGACTCAAATCTTCTGTGGCATTCCTGAGAAGGATCTGAGAAGGATTCGAATTCAATTTAACTGATCTGTTCTATTTGGGATTTTGCTGATTGGAAACTTTTATCCTGCAAAAGTCTTTGGAGATGCCTCGCTTACCGTACACTTGAAGGCGGACGGATTGAGTTGCCGGCGTTCCTATGCCATTGGCAGCAACACAGACGTAAGTACCTTCATCATTCAATCGGGCGTTCTTGATTCGTAAGACCCTCCCATAGTTTTCAACCACCACTCGGTCAGATTCCAGTGAGGCATTTTCTCTTGTCCATTTGATCTCAGGTAATGGTCTGGAAATATTGAGAAACAGGAAGGACAAACCTTAGAATCCTCCTTTAAACTACACAATTTAATAATTAAAAACAAACGAGTTCTACTCACATCCCATGAACGATACACAAGATCTCAACTTCATCACCTTCCGGCGTGATAATGGTTCTATTGGCCGGGGACTGAGCAATGGGCTCCTGCCAGGCTTTTTTGGTCACCAATTCTTTCATTGCAGTCTCTTGAATTTTTATTTTTGCTTCCATTTTTCCAAGCAAGGCCTCCAAGTTGCTTATCAGTGTTCCTTGTACATCCACTTTGGTTTGCAAGTTGTTCAACGAATTCTCTAGAATTTTTGCGTCGGCCTCCATTTTGCTCAATGCAATAGTTTGGGATTTTAATTTGGTCTGAAGACTTTCAACTGCTTTGCTACAAGTTTCCCGTTCATTAAACACGGTGTACCTCATACTCTGTGCTGGCTGCTCTATCTCATTTCCCAGCAATTCGTTGCTTAGAATCACCAACACGCTGAACCAAACAATTGGAAAATTCATTTTTTTCCAGATATTTGCAACTAATTTGTGTGTTGCAGTGCTAATGGATTTGACTTAACTGGATTTTTAGCTCTTAAAATATATCACGCTTCAGCTGTGAGCTGAAGGAATTATAAGACTGATGTGATGAGCCTGAAGCAAAGGCCTTGAACTAGTGAAAATGTGCAAATGCGTGTCATTGAATTGCACAACATTAAATCAATTTATATGCAAGTTAAGATACCGAAATGACATAAGACGCTGATATCTTGTACATGAGTACACGTGATGAAGTTGTGCTCCATCAGCAATCACGTCCGCCTCTTTGGCTTCGACTTGTAAACAGAAACGAGGAAACGAAAAGGATATTGCGGCTTATCATGCCCCCTGAACTGTCATGTGATTATTATACATATGTTAATTGTCATAATGTTAATACGTGGCGTGACTTTGACTCTGCGACCTTGTCCTTGGTCTTATCACTATGTGAGTGACCGACTGTCGCTCTTAGAAAGTTTTCCTTCACACAGTGTAAGTTGGAGATTGAATTCCAGTTCATTAGTGTGGTGTGTTTCTTTTACGGGTCGCCGTTCTTGACCTTCTTTCCCACGTTGGCTTAGGTCTTGGTAAATCGAAAGCCCACCTTCAAATCTAGCCACCAATAATGGCAAGATTGACAGGTCATGTTTGACAAAGTCTGTAGTTTTTCGGGGGCTTTAGTACCGAAACGGCTTGCCTAGGCATGAGTTCACGCCATTGTTCCCCCTTTCTGGTCAATTGATTATCTAATGCTACAAGATGGTAGACGAAATTAAAACAAAAATAAAATGAATTGACCAAAATTAAAATAAAACAAATTGACCAAATCTAATTTCTCTTCTGGGCTCTAACATGGGAAATTCCACCAAAGCGGGTCCTTCATTAAAATACTTGCATATTTAAAAAAAAAATAGAATCCATTTAATTTATTTTCCACTTTTATTAAATGCCCCAAAAGCCTACGATACGGTACGCTCTAATTCCCCCGATCCACCCCGGTACCCAACCGAACCTGACCGGGAATTTACCGTACTATCTGCCCCAAGACCCCGACCCCGCGTTCTATGACTCCACACCCCGACCCCAAGTTCTATGACCCCGCACCCCGACCCCACGTTCTATGACTCCAAACCCTGATCCCACACCCCGACCCCGACCCTGGACCCGGCATCGCGTACTACGACCCCGCACGAATCTTGTTTGGCATGGCAGAAGTATTGGATGGGACCGTAACTTCGGATGACTTCGAAATGAGCGTGGAAAGTGTCGTAGGGAAAGCTGTTGTTGTGACCATCGGTAATGATACATAGGCTCCTTCAGCGCTCCTTTAGCCAAAGTAAGATTCAAATTGGGAAGTGAGACAGTCAAGTTTGAAGTTATTACATTGTTGTATTTGCGCCATGCTTCCTCTGTCGCATTATTCTCACAAAACATGGCATAACACTCAGCCCTATCATCCAGATTTTGCTGTTGAGCAGCAGAGGAACAGAGAAAGCTGGTTTGAATGAAGGGAATTATTTTATCCAACAGAAGTTTATCCGATGAATCAGCTTCGATTCTTCGGTTAGTTGGATTGATTTGATTTACTCTGTGCTTTTTTATGTACCAAAAAAGTCGCTTATAATAATTTTTTGTGGGATTTGGTTCTGAGAATTGATTACTATGCTCCATTTACAAAATGAAAGGTACAAGAAAAATGAGAGACGCTTTTGCCTCCGCACACATTTTAAGTCCGACTCTTCATTATTGTGTTCTTTTTGTGTGTTTTACGGCGTCGTATGCGTTACAATAACTACAACTGACGTTATAAGAAGTGGAAATTTGTTAAAGAACAGATGTTACATCATGTATTTGCTTGTAATATTTTGTCTCTTCACAATGCAAAACCACTTTTATCCGAGCATTGATCCCTGAATCGTTGCTAGATACGTGGATCATGACAGTTCAAAACAATTGTGCAAGGACTTCACAATTTTTATACTTGTCTCAAATGTTATACGCTCCTCAAGTTTTAAGACAAAACAATTTCTATCGAATTTTCTAATTAGACTTACTAATCTATCCAGAAATCACGCAATGCCACAAGAAATGATGCACTGAAAAATTGGGAGCCATAGAGCACCTGCGATTAAGAAGGAATCTAGAGCATCCTTGAAATCAAAGGGCGTGGCATGGGATGAGAATTTGTTGTGCTCAGCTCAGTATACACTCACGCTGTTATTTTATTCGTGATAGTTGTTCCAGTTGTTGAAATCAGTTAAATTCAGATACGGGGACAATTGACGATTTATCATCGAAAATACAGGCATTTGATTTCAACTTGAAGCGCTTGCAAGATCAAGCGAAGGAAATACAGTTGAAAGTACAGCAACTCACTGTCGACATGACAGAAATTCTAGATGATGTGAAAGGTCGTTTGCACGAGTTCATAGTACCATGTTCCCCCATGGCCTTGTTTATAGTATCCATCATGCGTTGCTATAACGTCCCGTTCCCTTAAATTTAATCAACAAATAAGTTGATTGAATTCATACTCGCTCCATTCAATTCAAACTTCATGTGCGCTTTTCTTCCTCTTCATTTGCGCATCGCTTGCCTCTGAGCAAACTATGAACGCGCGCCATTAGTTGAACTGGTTCAACTTTTGAGGGAAGGGAAAATGAGGCGAGTATGAACCGCAAGTAAGTGAAGAGGGAAGTAAGAACGATATGAAATTGATCCTCGCGCGAATTTTTTCGCGAAAAGCGAAGTTAGAATGCGCGGAAAAAGGGAGTGATACAAAAAGTCACGTGATCTTTGAATGAATTGAGAGGGAAGTGACAGTATGAACAAGCCTTATCTCTTTTTGACGGCAGTTCAAAAATCATTCTAAACGTTTAATTTGTCTAAATTACATGTAGATTACCCTAGTGAGAAAGAGGTCTACGTCTCAGCCACTCGATCATGGTATGACGAGTATAAAGATGTAGTTTTAAAGATGTACAGGGTTCCACATAACCTTTTGCTCCCCCTACAGCAGTAACTACTGAACCGATTTTCGTGCAAGATAACTTATTTTAAAGATAATTTAATTTCGGATCTACTCCACTTTAAATTTTTAAAATCGGTGCGGACGGATGGATTGGAAGAATCTGGAGAGTAAATGACGTTAGTGCATGTGAAGGAGGCGTTGGGGGATTGCGGGGTCATAGAACTCGAGGTGCGGGGTCGGGGTGTAAAGTCAGTGTTTGGAGTCATAGAACGTGGGGTCGTTGTGCGAGGTCATAGAACTCGGGGTCCAAGGTCGGGATGTGGAGTCATAGAAAGCGGTGTCGGATACCATGGTCGGGGTGCGGGGTCGGGGTGTGGAGATATCGAACGCGTGGTCGGTGTGCGGGATCATAGAACGCGGGGTCCGGGTCTTTGGGCGGATAGTGTGGGAAAAAGCCCTTCCGGAAGAGCGGGATACCGGGGTGTGTCGACGAATTAGATAGACCCCACGATATCAGACTCAATGGGCCGTCCCAACCGCGCGCCAACTTTCAAATCGAGCACATGACCGAGTACACGACTTCTTCAAATCCACATTGCATTGCTCTTCATTCCCGTCACTTTAATCGGACGGAAATTTGGAAATTTCACTAAAAGTTCGACAAATCCATTTAGAGCCTTAAAATGGGCCGAAATGTTGATTGGGCTGAGAAGCCCAAGCGAGGTCCAGGTTGGAAATCCAAGAAACAAGGCGAACCAACTTTCCTCCCACAAATGGCTGAACCTTCAGAAGGTAAATTTCCATTTCCAAATCCCATAAGAAAAATTGGATTTTGAATTTCAAAGTTGATTGTAATCAAACACCAATTTTTTTTAAAAAATTAGAAAAGGCAGAGTTCGCGGATCAAGCGAAGTACAGCGAAAAGTTTCACTTTCCGGACCCAGAAGAAGAGGAAACTCATGACAGGCCTCTGATCGAGCACCGAATTCGTGAATTTATTACAACTCTGCTTGATTTTAAGGCCAAAAAACAGGAGGGGAGGTAACCAAATTAATTTTATAAAATTATCGAAATGAATTTAAATGTTTGTTTTGGTTATTAATTAATTTAAATCTAATCTAAATCCCTCCAGGTACCGCTCAGGGTACACGGAGCTGCTCCACCGCGACATGTACAGATTCCACGGCTACAATGACATCCTCATGGACCGAATAATTGAAATCTTTCCCTTTGAGGAGCTCCTCGACTTTCTGAATGCAAATGAAGCTCCGCTCACAATCAGAACCAACACCTTGAAGGCTCGCTCGGGCCCTGATTGCTCGTGGGGTGCATTTGGAACCGGTTGGAAAGTGGTCCACGGTGGGACTTTGTCATTTATTCGGCCCAGGTCCCATTGAGCCCACGCCGGAGTATCTGGCAGGTCACTATTTAATTCAAGGTGCTGCCAGTTTCCTTCCCGTCATGGCGCTCGCTCCGCAGGAGAACGAGAGGATTTTGAATATGGTTCCTGCCCCTGCTTGGAAAACGACACATATTGGTAAAAAAATTGAACTTAAATTTTTATGAAATTCAAAATTTAAGTTTTCTTATGGAATTTAACATTAACATATTTTTAATTTGCAGCGGCGCTGATGAAAAATACGGGCGTGCTGTTTGCAAACGAGTTTAAAAAGGAGCAAACCAAGTCAGTGATGGAAAATTTGCACCGAATGGGCGTGAAGAATGCTGTGGTTTGCAATTATGACGGGAGGAAATTCACTGAAGTCATGAAGGGGTTCGATCGGGTGCTTTTGGATGACCCTTGCTCCGGGACTGGAGTCGTTTCCAAGGACTCTTCCACCAAGAGTCAGAGGAATAAAATCGACATTCAGAGAAATGCTACGAAGCTGAAGGAACTCATTATTCCGGCCATTATGTTGACGGCTGGCGTGTCAAACTTATGGGCTGGCTGGCTAGATTAAGGACCAAAGGATCGGCAAAGGACAGGATGGCAGGACAGGCTGACTCAGATAAGTCCTTTCATTATTTGTTAAACACACAATTAACTTTAACTCAATTAATCAATGTATAAAGGCAACATGATTCTTTGTGACTTCTAATTCTCATTTCAGGTGAGAGACTGATACTGCTAAAGTAACAGGAACATGAGAAGAATGGGAAAAGGAACTGCTTGACATTAACAAGAACTGAGCTTAGTGACTATGGTAACACATTGATTTTCTGGACGCCACTTCGCAAACTGGAGGGACTTTG
Source organism: Deuterosminthurus bicinctus (assembly GCA_034698825.1). Classification (NCBI taxonomy): domain Eukaryota; kingdom Metazoa; phylum Arthropoda; class Collembola; order Symphypleona; family Bourletiellidae; genus Deuterosminthurus; species Deuterosminthurus bicinctus. Next base: position 13,588 of record JAQIWI010001018.1, on the reverse strand, counting down.
GTTTATTATATTTGCGTGCTTTTGGTAAGTAAATATCAATGTAAATTTTATGGATTTTGAAAATTGATTTGGATTTTTTCTTATGGGATTTAACATTTAACATGGATAAATCAGAGTGACCAAAGAGGGGACCACTTGATTTTTTGGATTTTTTAATTAATGTTTTGTATTATTTTTGAATTAATTTATTTTTTATTAATTTTGATTTATTTGATTTTTTATGAATTTATAAATTATTTTATTTTGTATTAATATTAAAATATTTGATTTTTATCATTTTTAAATTTAATTAATTTTTATTAATTAACATTTCATTTATTTTTATTATTTATAATTTAAACTCATTTATATTGTACTAATTTCAGGCCGACGAGAACGAGGGGGTAATAAATTACGCGCTGACCCGCCGACTTCATTGGACTTAGGAACGCCGGGCTTCACACGATTTCAAGAGAAAAGGTAAATCTGAATTTGAAATAAATTTTAAAAAAACTGCAAAAATGTGCCAAAAAATCCAACAAGTTTTTATGTTTTCCCCTAATTTTAAATGCAAATTTTGGACTTTTTTTTTAGTATTAGGGTTATTATTTTTGTTTATTTAATTTAGATTTCATCCATCATTGAACTTGACCCTAAGATTCTACCTGCACACACACAAAACATGGACGGATTTTTTATTGCCAAGTTGAAAAAGTTAAGCAATTCTGCAGTTGCTTTGTCTCGAGCTGTTCACGAACTTGAGCAGTAAATGACATATGAATCATCATTGCGTCGTACTGAGCTCTTGCGTCGTTATACAAAACTTCGCAACGCTCTACTACTTTCAAGAATTTTTAAAGTTATTGTACGCCTAAATTTTTCGATGTTCTATTTATGTGATGAATACAATTAAGTCCTCGGTGAACTTGATTTTTTTGAGGCAATGATTTTGAATGTGTTCAGTTGTCTAAGACGAAAATGGGCTTTATTGGAGCGTAGGCGCGTTTTAATTTTAGATACCATGTCATCTGAGATATCGATTGGATTATTTAATTGATTTAAATTATTTAGCCTTGTTTTTAAATTCATTAGAATTTGTTATTAATTCTATTTTTTGAATTTATTTATTCTTTTAAATAATTAAATTTGTTTTGAGTGGTTTTTGTTTCAATTTATCTGTTTTTAAATTAATTTTAAATCGGTTTTAACTAAATTTTTTTAAATTAATTTATTTTCACTCAAATTTATTTTGAAATGTGCTAATTACTTGTTCTTTGAATTTATTTTGAGTTCTCTTTTAATTTATTGTGTATTGAACTTATTTTATTTACAACTGATCTGAATAGATTTTGTGTGAAATTAGATTTAGTTTAAATAAAGTTTTTTTTTATTACATTGATTTTGAATTTGGTTTTCATTTATGTTTCTTACATTTCATTTTAATTTAAGTTGTTTTAATTTGATGTCAATTGAATTTTTTTAAATGGATTTTATTCTAATTTGTTTTTGATTGGTTATAATTTTATTTGTTTTAGATTAATATTAATTGAATTCATAATATCCATTTTAATTTATTCTATTTTTATGTCAAGTTCATTTAAATTGATTTTAATTTATTTTATTTTTATTTAAAGTTTATTTAAATTCATTTTAATTTATTTTAAATTCATTTGACTCGAAATGAGTTTCAATTGTAGTTGCATTTTATGTTGATTAAAGTTTAATCTAATTTTAATCCCTTTTTAAATTGATCAAATTGTAATCCAATGTAACTTTAGGTTAATTTATGTTTGCTCTGTTTAATTTCAAGTGTAAACGATAGCGTCGCAGGTCGCAGATTGCAGGTACAAATTATTTCTCCAAGCAACCCGCAGGACCATGATTCATGAGGACAATTCCAGCTTTGTGCTTGTTCTCGATTGATGAACGTCAACAGTTAATTGGAAGTTGACTTAATCAAGTATTTGTGTATGAATAAAGTCGTGGAAACAAGTTTCGAATCTCTTTCGTGTCATACTTTTGTTCAAGTGCAATCAGGGATAACCCTGAGTGCACGGAGTCATTGCACTGTGTGAGGATTGAATTTGGAAATTTTATTTAATATTCTTGCAAGCTCATCAACTTTTAAAACTCAAAAAGACGGGAATACAAGCCAATATCCTAAGTTTAATGACCTCTGAAGGTCAGAAAGCCGTATTGAAAAACTCCAATGGTTCTGTGTCTACCTAAATGGTCTAAACATGTGATGCTCAAAATTTCAATGTCAAGCAGGGAAGTTGAAGAAATTAAATGTTGCACGTTTTCCCATCCTTATTTAATACCTGACCGTCTGGACAAGTACATCGATACGTCCAGCGAGTGACTAAAACACACAAATGAGCACATTTGGCTTCATCGCAAGGATTCGCAGGTCTATTTGAAACTCGCGTGCCGAATAAGTCGATGTGACGGACATTAGAAATCTTTGCAACCGTTGAATAGTTTGTTCCTAGTTTTGACTGGACGCACACGCCTGGTTCTGGTGAATATTCTCGATCAAAGGAGTAAACTCTTTCGCTGTCAATAGCAACTTTATGAGTCTGCTTCCCCCAGAAATTATTTGGCACTTCTCGAATGTCTAGTCCATTCAAATCACAACTAAAGAATCCGCCGTAGTAAGAGCCCCAATAGATTCGGTCTTCATGCTCGTCCACGTCAAATCCAATCACATTCCTCTTCACTAAGACTTTTGCGTTGGAGCCATCCAAGTTGGCTCGGGCTATATGTCCACGCTCCGGGGACCACAAGAGAAACCTGGAGTTAATTGACACAATTACAACTAAAGCCAAAGTTAAACAATTCACATGAAGGACGGCACCCTTTAGATAGATGGACTGCAACATCGTCGACAGCAACGGACCAATTGTTCTCGACAATCGTTGAGCATTTTTTCGCATCATTATCACAAACTCGGATGGTTCTACTTGATCCGTTTCCGAAGTACAAGTTGCCACTGGCCGGTTCTATCGTCATTCCGCGAAGGTATGACGACGTATCTATAGTTTTTGAAACACAGTCAGTTCCAAATTTGTTCCTTTGAAATCGTTCATGAATACAGGGTGGCGCATAAGTCCTGTCTCATCGATTTATTGCTACATTTTCGAAACCACTCAACATTTTGTCTTAAAAATTATACCCAAATAAGAGTATGGTCTCTAGCTGCAGTGGTTAAAATATCGATCAAATTGGCTACCTATAACAAGCAGAGCATCATGAAGACCTGCGTCCCATCAAGGGGTGTCAGTACGCTGCTCACTCTTTGACAGTTTGGACGGTAGCCTCTAAAATATTTGCTAAAACCTCTGAATTTTTTTTTATTCTGGTACCTGCACTTAAGCCCAACAGCTGTGAATTTTTTCAAATTTTTATAAACTTCCTGTCACAAAAAACTTGACGTCAAAAGGCACTGAAAAAATCACCTGATAAGCCAGTATTCAGCCAGTCTTGGCAACTTTTGCAGTTCTGTATAAGATAGAACCCGAAAAAAATCGAGAGTTTTGCTCAATAACTTCCCTTTAGCTAGTTAATGTCTATGTAGCTCTAAACTGTCCAAAATGCAGTGACTAATACAAAATGTGGTGACTAATCTGAATTTGACCTGCTGAGAGCCAAATTTTCTGTCCCATCATGGATACATGACTACTACGACTGGGTGCTGATAGACTGAAATACAGAAATATTTGGACTGAAAGGCCATATTGTGTACTGCATAATCCTGGCTGTTTCAAGATTTGAGGGATGGGCTGGTTAGCAACAGGAATTCATAAAGAAATTGAACTTTTATAGTGCCTGGAGTCGCGTACGGCGCGCATACATTTTGTTGCCGAAGGTAAGTTTTTAGATTATTGCAGTTTCTCAACTGAAACCCTTGGACCCTCGGTATTCTCACCTAGTTATTGCCATGATCTTATGCGCTTCTAGTAAAAAAATTCAATAGAATCCGATCACGCGTTCCAGTTCTGTAGCAAATCAAATCGACTTCAACGATGAGACAGGACTTACGCGCCACCCTGTAGAGTTGGGGTATTTTTATACCTGATAAGAGAATCTCGGGCTCACTGCCATTCACATTCGATCGTATTATCCCAACTCCATATTTCAAATAATAAATTTTTCGGGAGTTCCAGTCATATGTCACCCCATTCATCTCTCCCGAGGGAACCACTTTTGTTGGTAGAGAATTGAGGGGGATCACGAAAGCCCCGTTGTTTGTTCCAGCAAGAATTCCGTCCACAATTTTCTCCAGTGGTTGGTCATACTGTTTCCATGAGACCCGCAATTTTGGCCTTGAAGTTTCCAGGGATTTTATGTTCACAAGAACCAAGACTTGGGAAGTGATTCCCAACTTGAGCGATCCCTCCGACGAGCCAGAACAAGTCCTTGTAAAAAAAATAATCAAAGTACTAAATGATTCAAATTTAAATAAGAACTAAATGAAGTTTTTTTTATTAATGACTCACTGGATTAGGTAACAAAATACAAATTTACCTCTGGACTTCGCTGGTAGTTCCATCAGGTCTGATTTGCAATACAGAGAAACAAATATTTTGACTAGGACCCTCCAGGTCCACTTCTGTAGTAGCAGTGTCCAGTGTCCAATTTAGTTCTCCCCTCCATTTAAGATCAATCACCCAAAATATTTTGTCGGTTCTATCATGTTGACTTTCCCATTCCAGTCTTCCTTTCAATTCTTTGACTAATTTTGTACTGGAAGAAACTCCAGAAGCGTCCACATCCAAACCTGTCCAGCTGAGGGTCATTCCCTCTCGTCCAGGTGGCACCACGATCGCCAGGCTTTTTCCTTGAAACACGTGGGATGGATTCTTAAAACCTTTTAGCCTGAAAATTGACACAAATTCTTTAAGAACATTGACGAAAGTATTTTAACATAAATTGAGGCAAATTTACTGAATGGAATGAACACTGGAGTTGAAAGAATTTGGTTCAGAAATGAAGGAGATGGGCTCTGTCATGAGGGGATCCAAATCCACTCGAAAGCGAGTCGTATTCTGTAGCTGGATGAGCCAAAGGCAGCTGCTGCTCATAGTTTTTATCGCAAGATTTCCCTTGTCTGACTCAATTATTCTGTGGCAATCCTGAGATGGATCTGAGAAGGATTCGAATTCATTTTAGCTTCCCTGTTCTATTTGGGATTTTGTTCGTTGGAAACATTCATCCTGCAAAAGTCTTTTGTGAAAGTTGTTTTGAGATGCTACGCTTACCGTACACTTGCAGGCGGACCGATTGAGTTGCCGGAGTTCCTTCGCCATTGGCAGCAACACAGACGTAAGAACCTTCATCATTCAATCCGGCGTTCTTGATTCTCAAAACCCTCCCATTGTTTTCAACCACCACTCGGTCAGATTCCAGTGAACCATTTTCTCTTGTCCACCTGATCTCAGGTAACGGTCTGGAAATATTGAGCAAAAGCAAAGACAAACCTTAGAATCATGTTTCTATCTACATATCTATTTATCAAAAAATCAGTTGTGTAATCAGGCTATCTCCTCCTAAACCCCTTGCCTTGACCGATCTTTACGTGCAGTACACCAAGGGGTACACAACGGGCTTAAGTAACTACGGGTGATTGACTCCCAAGTTCTTTTCAGACCTCAAATATGCAACTAAATTTGCCATATTATTTACCGTATGGGGCATGTCAATTTGATCACTTTTGGTCGCATTCTTGAAAATCATGGCATATGTCAAGATGGTTCCTAAGCCTCATGTCAAACTGAAATGTTATTGTAAGACCATATTTGAAAAATCGTAGTCCATTGACACATTCACATCAATAATTCAATTTTTGGACTATGTGATGACCCAAATATCTAAAAGAACTGAGGACAGCAATAGAGTCAACTGCTGAAGGGTCAATTGAGGGGAAATTACCGTGGCCAAATTATAGCGAATTATCAAATTTTGGAGTAAGTTAACTGGGCAAACTCGGAGCCATTTACAGATGCCAATTAGTGCAAGTTACCGGGACTAGTTTTGAGAAATATACCTGGGTTAACTTACCAGGGCAGGGCTAACTTTGGGAGATTTACCGGGTAAACATTGAGCTAATAATCATTGTCAACTTTGCACAATTTACTAAGGCCTATGCAAAAGTGCTTAGGGAAAACTCAGATAGGACGATGGCTCAGTAGCTTTGACAGATTGGACTTTGTTCAGTTTAGGTTTTTGTCGAACCAGGAGTCCAAGCCACTTAAGGATATACGCGGATAACCGAACGAAAAACCAATTTACCTATCTCTTACTCTCAATTGTAAATTTTAATATATAATAAACTTTGCTGTATCTTTCCCTTGGATACTTCTCAGCACTGAAAATTAATCTTCGCGTGCAAGCTGCGTTTGCAAACTTTTTCGTATGTTTCCAAGTTTTTGGTAACTCAAGATTGTCGACCGTACCTCAATTGTCAACATATCCACTTTAAATCTGAGAGGGGCGATTGAAAACTACAGTTGATGTCTGTACTCTCTTTTAGAATCCAAGAATAAGCAGAGTAAGTTGGAGACATTTGAACGATTATGGAGATTTCTTGAGCAAATAAAATACCAGGCTACTGGCATCTGAATGCCATATTGGCGTAAGCTAATCAGCTCTTTGTTTTTGAGAAACTTTGAACTGAAGAGTCCCAGAGCTTTAGAAATCTACAAAGTGCAGTATTTTTTAACTTGGTAATTGAGCGGTGGAATTTCGTGAGACTTGGGGATTATTGAGACCAATGTACTGGCTACCGAATGCCATGTCGGCCTAAGTCGGTCAGCTGTTGACAAATTTATCGATAGGTTAGAGTAATTTCAAAGTGCTTCGTAAATCGTAAAACATTAAGAATATTTTGACGGCCTCCTCCCTTGCGCATGGAGCTGTAGTTGTCAATCGATTGTGGTCCAGTGCTCAAAGTTTGTTTTTATTGACATTCAACTGATAAGATTAAGTTAGCCTTGGGCGCCAAAGATCACATTGGGTCTTGCATTGGGCTAACCTCCGTCAACTCGTGTGCTGGTATTGCGATGCACTTTTTTTTTATTGTGATATGTGCTGTGATGATGGTGCCATTGCATCCACTTGCACCAAATTTCAATCAACTTGATTACTCCTTGACGCCATCATTTTTCTAGCCAAGAGAACAAGGACAGAATCCTTATCAAGGGCAAACTCCAATCCAATAATCCACTGCAGAAGATAAGTACAGAATTTTCCTCTTGACCAGCGGTAATATAGAGTCAACTTGAGTGGGATCCTACACGGAGTCTTTCTTTCTCTTATCAGATTTCCTGTGGTCATTCAGCTCCTGCGTGGTCTCTGACCCAATCAGTCATCGTGGTGAGTATAAATGGAACGGGAAAAGGAAAAAACATTGTACTATAGTTTCCATTCCTTCAGCAGTCTTTCGGCTGCTAGCATTCTCTCAAGCAATTATTATCGTTAAGCTTTTCTGGCCTCAGTACACAAAACGCTACAGTGGTGAGAATTTGCTCTGTGGTTGTTCCTGTGATTAATTCTGGGACTCTTGGCGTCATTCCACCGGATTGACGCCGATTGCAAATGCACTACTGTGCTACACATATTCTTGGATTTCCCGAGCCTGTTATCAATCATCCGCCACAAGTATACTTGCTTCCAGTTGAACTTGCTTGTGCACCAGGAATTCCACGACCGAAAATCATGTCAAGTAAGGTCCAATTTTAGTTGGAAATTTTAAGAGATTAATTTTACAATTATTACTAAGCTTATTGGGGCAACTTTAAGCATTCTCACAAATCGAAGCTACATGCAAGTTGTTGGGAACTGAGGAAGTAATCTGATTACTCCAAGTTGTGTGTGATGCAAGAGCTTTTAAATTAGCACAGATCTGTGTTATATGCAAGTGCCATTGATTTCTCTGGATCATATTGAAGTGACATCAACGACGCTGTGAGAGCTTGGGCATGTGTCACACGACATCATTAAGTTGTCCTGCAGCAACTCTCAGTCAGTCCATGAGACCCTCATATCTCATACATGTAATTCCCATAAAGAAACCTTGGCTTTTTTCTCAAATCGTGCCTGGCTCTCAATCTGACAAATCAGTGGATAGTTCGGTATGGCTGCACGCTTTCTTTGTCGTCTGAGCTTCTTAGCCCTGTTTGTACAAATCAAACTTGTTGTCATTTGAATGTCCTCATAATAGAACAAAAGAATGTAATAAATTCAGGCGACCCAAAACCTGCTTTTTCCACTTCCATTCTACTTTTGGACGTCGAATTGGAATTCCTGCTTATAAACTTTGAAATTATACTAAGGGTCTCCCCTTACTTGAGTTGAAATTTCCTATGTTAAACTCCATGAGAAAAATCCCATTTTGATTTTGAAAGTCCCTACTCAAAATTACCCACTGCAGATTTCCCATGTTAAATTCCATAAGAAAAATTGGGTTTTGATTTTCGGGCTCAAAACTACAAAGTCTCTAAATGGCCCAAAAATTGTAAAAAAAACTTTTTGAAAGTTGGTAGAATTTTTACCATGTGGTCATGGTCCACCCTTACTTGACCCTTTATTTCCCATGTAAAATCCCATAAGAAAAATTCCATTTTGGATTTCGAGCATCCCAAACTAAAAATTCCACAGATCCCTTCCCTGTGCTAAGCTGAATTTCGGACCTTAATTTCCATAGTAAAATGACTATTTCAAGTTTCATACAAAAAAATCTGAATTCTGCTTTTTCTGCTTTTGGGTCGCCCAAACAATAATAATAATAATAAATGCACTTACTCTCTTCTGGCCTGTTTCTCCGCAGGAGTTACGGCACGAAACCGGCCAGTCTTGACGTTCCGTCCGAACTTGTCCAGGATGACCTTATCTTCATCATCCTGATTTTTTCGTCCACCTGCTCCCCTTGTTCTTTCCATAATTTCTGTCCGCATCGTCCTTTGTTCCTCCAGCGATCTCCTTCATCATCTTCATCTCCATTCCTTCCTGCTCCTCCCGCTCCACACGAACCTCCGACTGCCGCCATAATCTGCCAAAACTTGAATTAGATTTAAAAAATTAATTACAATAAAAGCAGTTTGTCGACTGGAATTATGAGAATCCAATTTTTCTTATGGGATTTAACATGTCAATTTTTTACTCACCACAAAGAATCCTTTTTTCAGCTTAAAACACGAGCTCCAATTGTTGTGACGACGTGACGTTCAAACTGGAATTTCTGTGGTCAAAGAAGGGAGACGGGGACGCTTAGAAAACGTTTGAGTATTTTGGCTTGAAATTCAACATCAAGATCCTTCGCTCTGAAAGGGACGGGACTTATATTGAGAAATGAAAGCGGCCAAATTCAAGCCTATTCGCGAATATCACTTGACTTTTCTATTGGTCTGCGCAAAGGCTCAAGAGTCCCTCGTGAGCGCGTCAAGAGCCCGGCCCTTCATTGGCGCTGGCTGGCCCTTGACGTCATGCTTAAAATTTGAAATGTTCATGTGGTCCCCCCTTACTTGACTTTAAATTTCCCATGTTAAATCTCATAAGAAAAATTCCATTCTGAATTCCAACCACCCAAACTAGATAACTTGCCAATGGTCCCCCCTTTGCCTCCTTCAAATTTCCCATGTTAAATCCCATAAGAAAAATCCATTTTCCCATTTCAAGAAAAACTTTCCACACGCCAATTCAAATAAAATTCAATAAATTTATTCATAAAATTTATTTATATAATTTTCATCAAAATTAATCATCAGAATTGCCAGCCACAGCCTCGGAATTTTTTTCTTCCTCCTCCTCCTCCTTCAACTCCTCCTCCTCATCATCCTTCTTGGCCGTTGGAACAGAATTGCTAAACTTTTTCAACTTTGCCACAAAGAATCCGTCCATGTTGTGTGTGTGCGGGTAGAATCTTCGGGTCAGGTTCAATGATGGATGAAATCTAAATTAAATAAACAAAAATAATCACTCCAATATTTAGGAAAAAAGGTTAAAATCTGGCATTTAAAATTAGAGAAAATAAGACAATTTAATTGGTTTTTCTGGCCAATTTTTCCAGTTTTATTTAGTTTCAAATTTAGGTTTACCTTTTCTCTTGAAATCGTGTGAAGCCCGGCGTTCCAAAGTCCAATCCAGTCGGCACCAACTTTACATTTCGGCGGGTCAGAGCGTAATTTATTACTGCCTCGTTCTCGTCGGGCAAAAGGGAGCAAGTAGAATAAACCAAAATCCCTCCAGTTTGCGAAGTGGCATCCAGACAATCAATGGCCGAAATAATGAGTTCCTTCTGCTTCGTCGCATTTCTCTGAATGTCGATTTTATTCCTCTGACTCTTGGTGGAAGAGTCCTTGGAAACGACTCCAGTCCCAGAGCAAGGAGCATCCAAAAGCGCCCGATCAAATCCCTTCATGACTTCAGTGAATTTCCTCCCGTCATAATTGCAAACCACAGCATTCTTCACGCCCATTCGTTGCAAATTTCCCATCACTGACTTGGTTCGTTCCTTTTTGAACTCGTTTGCAAACAGCACGCTTGTAGTTTTCATAAGCGCCGCTGCAAATTAAATATTTCTATGTTAAATTCCATAAGAAAACTTAAATGTTGAATGTCATAATAATTGAATTTCAAATTTCACCAATATGTGTAGTTTTTCCAGCAGGGACAGCAGCCATATCCAAAATCCTCTCCTTCTCCAGCGGAGCGAGCGCCATGACGGCAAGGAAACTGGCAGTTTTTTGGCCTTAAAATCCAGCAGATTTGCAATAACTTCACGAATTCGGTGCTCTATCAGAGCCTGTCGTGTGTTTCCTGTTCTTGTGGGTCTGGAAATTGAAACTTTTCGCTGTCCTTTGCTTGGTCCGCAGGCTTCGCCTTTTCTAATTCTCTGGAAAATAAAATTAATAATTATTTAAAATCCATTTTGAAAGTCCAAATTACATTTCTCTTATGGGATTCAACATGGGAAACTTTCCATTTCTAGCACTTTAAATTAAAAATGAAATTTTTCTTATGGGATTTAACATGGGAAATTTAGAGTGAGCAAAGGGGGTACCACATGGAAATTTAAAAATTTTGTCAATTACCATAACACACTTTTATTGCATTTTTAGGCCATTTGGAGACTTTATAGTTTTGAGCCCGAAAATCAAAATTAAATTTTTCTTATGGGATTGAACACTGGAAAATGTAACTGAGCAAAGGGGGGACCCTTGGAAAGTTTTCTAGCTCGAGTGCTCGAAATCCTAAATAAAATCTTTCTTATGGAATTTAACACGAGAAACTTCAAGTTACCATAGGGGGGACCACATGAATTTTTCTCAAAAGATCAAATTAAAGCAATTTTTGAAACCAAACTTACTCATCAACTTTCGCCTGTTGCTTCAACTTGGCTGCTTTCTTTTCAAAGGGCAGCAGCTCCTCATCTTCATTTATCTTATCATCTTGATCTTCATCATCATCACGACTATCATCTTCATCTTCTGAATCTTCAGCTTCAGCTTGACCTCCACTGACCTCTTGATTATCTTCCCCACTTGAAAAATCATCATCAGGAATATCCTCATCGTCCACATCATCTTCACTCCCATCAAAACTTTCAGCATCATCGCTTGGCGAAGCTGATGACGCTTTCTTCAACTGCTTGGCTGGCCCCTTTCGACCTTGATTGACCATCCCTTTCCCATTTTTAGCTCTCTTAAACTTGAGCCATTCTTGAGGGTCGTTTTTAGTGGATTTTTCTTTCTTGGATTTGACTGGCGAGAGCATTTTCAATCCGTTGGGAAAAAGTGCGAATTATGCGAAAAATGCGAATTTTTTTTGTGACGCTGCGATTTTTTAAAATCTTATAAAATCACCCAATTTGGATTGATTCGTACAAAAAAAATGGTAGAAATATTTTTTCACTGTGCCCCTCACCAACCATTGGAACTTATTTTGATGTTTACTGCTTCAAGGCTCATGTATTGGCATCAGTCACAGCATACATTTCTTTAATACACACAGAATTATACGAATCGAGCATGTCTTCTGGCTTTAGTAGTAGTAAGTTTTTAACCAAACTGTGAAGCCTTTCAAAAAGTAAACTCGAAACAGATGCGCTGGATCGACGTATGCCATGTTAGAAGTATGAATTTATAATCGGTAGACCTTAGTCTTGTGCTTTCATATCGACCCGTTACTCGAAAATATTTGGCAAAATTACTGTTAGAATGAAGGAAGCTATGAGCACTTGATTGTTAAAAGCAAGCGCATGTGACAGGAAAGCTTGAAATTTTTTTAAATTGCGTGCACTCAGTGAAACTTTAGTTGTACAAAAATCTTAAATTTCACATGACAAAATTGTTGCGCTCAGAATTTACAATAAAAATCTCTAGAGAGCGTTGCAGCATTCCAACATCTGTCATTTCTTCAGAAGTTCAAAGAGTAGGTGAAGAGCTGCAAAATAGTACAGTTAGGAAATGTGATATTGATTGATGAAATTAGATTTTGAAATTGTAGGACCCTCAGTTTGCATTGATAACTGCATGAAATAGCCTAAAATTGTTAATAGGATTTCAAAATCAACGATAACGCCGCGATAACATAAAATAACAATTCCTAAACCGTGAACGATCAATGCCTCCACACAACCTATAACGGTACTGAAACTGTGGCAAAAACTGCCGTTGGAATGAGAAAAGAGACTCGGATTTTTATTTTTTGACTCAGGATAAGGTCAGACCATCAAAAATCGGTTTTGCGAAAAATGCGAATTTTTTTTGGAAAACGTGCGAATTTTTTTGAGAAAAAAGTGCGAATTTTGGTTGTCTCTAGTAATTACATAAGAAATGCATAGGAGGCGGGGCTTGTTTGCAACCAGCCAATAGAAAAAGGGGGCAGAGTTTAAACAGTCAATAGGTGACAGGGGGCGGAGCCGGAATCTAACTGGCCAATCAGGGATTTTTCTCGTAGTTTTCGGGTATTTTTGAGTATTTTTCTGAGAATTTCTCGGGAATTAACTGTCCAAATTTCATTATAATGTTGATGAACAAGGTCGCTGGTAGCGAAGAGATCCAAAGTTGGATTTTACTTGACCAGTTTGATAATTTTTAGTCCAATCTGCTATAGCCTAAGTCGTCTGGACCATGTCGGTCTCAAGCAAATTTGCTTTTGAAAGAGTGAAGTCGTCCAAAATCGTTATCCAGCCTTTAATAAGTTTAATGAACTGAAACGAATGAAGCTCTAAAGAATAAGCTAAATTTGCAAGTGAAAATTTAATTACTATCGCCGAGAACTTGCCCATTCTGTCTGATGTCATAGAAAATAACTTATAAGTACTCTTGTGTCTTTCACTCTGAAATCCTAGTACGTCTGTAAGGACTGACTGTTATTTAGGTCTCCTATTTATCATGGGTCTCTCTCTCCCAGTGCTACTTTCCTCCTGCCACAATTGATTCACGTTCGTTAATATTTATTCAACTTTGACCAACTGTTTAGTTTAATACAATGCACCACGATGATGCCATGTGCAACCATAAATCAAGACATGTGTCGAAAGTAAAGGTAAACATGAAAAAGTCTGGCAACTACCAGCAAAACTCAGTTTATGGGTATCAACACTCCA
>JAQIWI010001017.1:0-19832 GCA_034698825.1 Deuterosminthurus bicinctus | reverse complement strand
TGAACTTATCGAGCCCCTTAACGTTCTGTCCTCACCAACGTTATAATTAATTGGACGTTTGTTCATCTTCAGCGACATTGTTTGTTTTCCCTCTAATAATAACTTGTGACATTAAAGAGAAATATTTCAAAGGCAGTACAAAGAGCGTAAGTGTTTATTTTAGTCTGCTCTGTGCTTTGTGTAACTTTTTTTTTATTAGACGACAGACATCCTGTAATCACATGCTCAACAGGGAAGCAACATGGTTCCAATCTGAGTGAAGATGAACATCATTTGCTACTGTTACTGTATTGTATTGTATAGGAGATTTGCCAGGTTCAAATAATAAAATCGAGCTGACAAGTCAAGCAAGTCAAAAAGGCTTGTTTGGACCCAATTAAGGATCTCATCAAGCGCTACACCGTGCCGGCAGCACTTTGTTGTTGTTCTTCGGTTGCTACTGTTACCTTTAATTTTCTTTTCTATTGTACTAGTAACAGGCGAACGATATTATTTTTAGGAACGACGTAGTTGATAAACACTAAACAAGCTGCTTTGACTTTTGAAGATTTAAACTATAAAAAAATAATAAGCTAAGTAAACAGCAAAATTCTGTAAGAAGCCGTTTCAAATAATTTGCTCATACCCACAGCAACTACAGACCATACTCTACTTTAGGTAAAATTTTTGTAAGAAAATGTCCATCGGTTTAGAAACTGTCACATGAATCCCATAAGACAGTACTTATTAGCCACCCTGTATATATTATTATATAAATAGTGGGCAAATGACGAGCCCGTGAATTCATTCATTCTGTGCAGACTGCAGAGGAGAAATCACGGCGCACTCCAAAACTTTCTCCATCCTACTTTTCCTATCACCGAAGCATGCATAGCAGAGAGACTTTATCCGCTGGAAATTCAGTAGCGTCCAGAGAGTCGGAAGAGGCTCAGCTTCTCGCAATCTGCTCCGCAAAGAGTGTCGGCAATGTTAATCTAAAATCCCATGTTTGTTGAGTTTTCAGTATGCTGAGAGATGTGCAGAGCTCGTCCAGAAATGGATCAATGGGTATTAAAAAGCGTATATTGCTACCTCAATCTTAATCTCATTGTTCATTCAGGATAAATTTATTGTATATTCCAGCTGGTTCTTCATTTATTAATGATAGTTTCCTTGATACAGCAGCAAAATTGTTGACTTAGCTGCCAGACAAAATTCACTCTGATGTTGCTGACAGCTTCAGATATGAGTTGAGTCGATTTATTATTGATCTACATGTTTAGTGTATATGTCGTGCTAAAAGCTTGTATTAAATTTTTTAGTTGTAATTATTAATTTAGTTGACCGCCATTTTCCTGGAAAGCAGTGCATTATACTGAGAGAACATTGACAATAAAGCTATTAACTTTAAATTTAAATAATGCATTTTGTACACCGACCTGGGGTGTGTGGCGAACAGCCTAATACCAAGGGCACGAATTGCCTAGCATTTATGCCGCCAGCCGGGCTTATGGAACGAATTTCGAGTGTCTTCAAAGGAACATAAGACAACTAGAAAATATTTCCTGCTATAGTGACAACTATCTGAATGCAAGGAGCAGCCTAGCGGTAAACCTGACAACAAAATCCACAAAATTTGGTGTTGATGTCCTCTTCATTCTATAAAAGCAGCCAACATCAACTCCCAACGCTTGGACCAACTTAACTGAAGCCCCTTTGCTTCTTGCTCATTAGCTCGATTCAGTCTTCGCGCACTTTTAACAAGAAGCTTCTTACATCGTTGAATCTTTTGAGGAACTTCGTAGGTATGGTCATAAATTATGACGAAGGACATAATATCTAAAATTGCTCCCAATAAGTAAGCCACTGTAAGGAGCACGTTATCATGAAAATGGTGGATGCCGACGAAACCGATGACAATTGCAATAATTGTTAACGAGAGACGCGAAACTGACAAATGATCCATCGATGTGAATCGTTGAATAGTCGGAGCAGCAGGATAAGTTGATTAAGTTTACTAGATCGCCGCAACAGGTCCGGTCCGACTGCTCTTCGTAAGTTCTCCCTGCTCGTTGCCATTAAAATAAGTCGATGTTAATCAGATCAGAATCGTGAACATTTTTGGACGTTTCCTTGGCATGACATAGTTCAAGATGAAAGGGCAGAGACTATTGAAAAATAGAATTTCAATAGTAATGTTAATGTAGAAGGTCATTATGGAGAGTGCGACGAAAAAGATGGCGCCATCTAATGCTAGGCAGATAATGAGAGAAGTGCTACTTTTGCAGGGCGCTGGTACTGAAGTGAATACAAAGCACTCGAATGTTGGATCAATCATGAAAATAACTTGAAGCATTGCCGTGCAGAATACAGTAAGGATAGGAAATGCCATCGACAAAAGCTCTTGAAGGTTTTACTCCCTCCGTCTTCGCCATGCCAATGCCAGCATTGCCAACTACCATTGATAACCTGAGTCAATCCATTGGATTAGTTTACGTAATCAATAATCAAAAGTTGCAGCCGAAAAGTCACAAACTTTACCTCGTGATGATGTACTGTGAACTTGATTGAATACTGCAATCGTGACGTTTGGAAATTTAATAGCTGACGCGTAGTAATAAGCACAGGTTAATGAGTAAACTATAGCGACAGAGAAATGAATTGGAAAATGTGCAGTGCTGACTCTGTTATTCAGAAGAGCTCGTAGTTTCAGGTACGAACATGGAACCCAATAAAGCAGGACTTGGGATAAAGATAAAGGTAGCTGCTCACATTGAAAGTCACGTGTTCCCTAATAACCCGCAGAGAGCGATGCAGCAGAACTCAGTTTTTTTGTTGCCAAGACTGCACGGTGACGGAGGTGGGCATTACTCACCATCGGACTTACGAATCCACGTCATTGAGCTGGGAGTTTGTACAGGGTACATCGGTATCAGACGTGTGGCCCGTGAGCTCTCGGGCAGCCCGTTTAGCCCGTTGATTTGTTTTGAAAAATATGCCCGCCACGGCCCGACCCGTAATTTTTTTTGCAATAACGGGCGCCCGCAGCTGCCCGTTATTTTGGTCAGCCCGCCCGTGACGGCCCGTGGGCTGCCCGCGGGCAGCCCATTGGTCAAAATTATTATGTATATGCCTTGTTTACGGCGATTCATTGCATAAAAGTCAATTGTGTTCGAACTACTATGACGGGGACTTCACAAATTCGAGTTTTTTTACATAGTCAAATAATGCTAAATCGCAGTGGAAACCTAAAGTTGGCGGTTTCTTTGATTAACTACGGGTGCCCGGTGCCCGTTCACAGCCGATCGGGCGCCCGTGGCATGCCCGTCGGTATAACGGGCGCCCGATGCCCAGCCCGTTTTTCAAATTTCTACGAGCGGGCCAGCCCGTGCCCGCGGGCACGGGCCGGGCCGGGAAAGCCCACGGGCATCTCTTACGGGCCACACCCCTGGTGGACACTTGACCAGTCGGAATTTCAATGCTCAAGGAGTCAGATCGGGCCGGAGAATTATTGGCTGACGATGGAGGCTGTGAAGTGCTAGAGGTCGATCCGTTGATTCCAAGTTCTCTATCTGCAAGAGAAGCAATACAAAATTATAAGCTGTGCGCTTTAGAACTACTTTGAATGTAGTCCACAACTTACTATCTACATTTAAAGGAGCTAAGGAGAACTCAAAATCAATCGCTGGAGCAGCAACAAGAGTTTTCAGTAGTTTTGGTCCAGATGGTTCGTCATCAGATGTTGCATCACTATTGTGATCGACACGCTTCTTGACCTTACGACTTTTTCTCACATTTGATGTTGTTGCGGCTGCGGCTGTATTACTCTCCGATTCAATGTTTGATGTCTCCAAACTACAATCCCGTCTTTGTTTCACGTCCTCGAGGTTATCTGAAAATAAGAAGTATTAAAAAAAACTGTGGCACATTGACGGGAATCTGATCGACAATTAAAACTCAATACCTGATATGAACGCCACTCTAATTGGAGAACACCGTCCCCAGTTTTTTGAAGGGACACTTCCACTTTTAAAAAGTTTACTGTAAGTGTTGCGAGGAGGCCAGAAGCAAACTGTTTGATCCTTAGACAGCCACGAGTATCGCACAATTTCACAAGCTACAGCTCCATTGTCATTCTTTTCATCTTCGAAATACACAAGCGCGAACATCTAGGAAAGAGAATGGCATAATGGAAGTAAAGCTTTTCCTTTTTTAAGAGGCACACATCGGAATTTGCACAAAATATCAGCACAAGAAATGACTTCAATACTGCCGAGGTTTCGAACGATTCGAATATTTAAGTCCTTTGAATCAACAGATAACTAAATAAAGATTCTTCGGACTTGAATCGGCGGCAGATTGCTACAGGCAAGTTGTTGAAGAGTGCAAAGTTTAATACTCTCACAGGCAGTCCATTTTTCACCATAACGTAGCTTTCCTTTTTATTGTTGCGAAATTTAATCCCATTTGCAATTAAAACTTTAAATTTTGCACAATTTCGTAGGTCTTGAGTTGTTTTGCCACCGTGATGCTCCATTAGTAACTCCAAATTTTGGGAATTGCTCAGAGTCTTCCCAGGCAAAGCTTCCAGTTCCAATATTCTGTGATGCAGCTGAACCAACGGCAGTCGAAAGCCTCTGATCAGCCTCTTCAGCCTTCCGTTATAGGATTCAAATGGAAAGGCATCGAATTGCTCAAGCAGTCCCAGTCGCAAAAAATCCTCACTGAGATGAATGACATTATGAACAGTGTAAGTTATTCGGTCCTCCCCATAAATTTCAGTTGCGTGGGAAACAAATAACGTCAGCATTTTCCCTGCAGACTCATAGCACTTCCTGTCCTTTTGAAGAAGTAGCCGAACACCAACGCTGAGAAGCATGAAATTATCGTAGACCTCTTTCTTCAAAATTGACCGTAGAACTGCAGGACCAGTATACAAGAGAAACTTACGGCATTCTGATCCCTTCCATCTGGCAATGTATTCCGTGCTTCTTGGTGATCGGTTAAAATCAGATGGAGCCATTTGTGCCGCTTCTAGCAATGCTTGATTCAAAATCTTGAATTGAGAGGATCCAAGGCGAATTTGATAGCGGCCTTTTTTCCATTGCTTGACAAGCCAACGAACAACGCCAAGGCACACAATGTGCATGTAGTCGAGAGGGAACTGAGACACCATTTTTGTTCCGATTCTTTCTTATGGCGATTTTGTGTCAACATATGGGATGGTGTGATGTTCTTCTTGGCTTCTAAATTCAAAGTCCAAGTCTGTGCGTGGGCTTGAATTCACACCTGGAAATTTGACTTTCTTAGAGAAGACTTTACCCCGAATTTGACACTTCTGGCAGGCAAAGTATCCACTGTGACCTTTAACTGATTTGATGAACGCTTGAGCAGGCGAATCACAAATATATATGAAGTTTTCATAGTTCAACCCGAAAACATCTTCATTCACTTTAATTCCACTCTGTAATAATAACGACACTTCCTGCATTAGGTCCCTTAAAATGAATTCTAGACTCTTGGGCTTTGATTCACCGCAGAATGTCGCAATGGGAAAGGGAGATTCGTCATTTGCTTCGTTCACTATCGCAAGTATACACCAGAAGGATTTTGACGAATTGCTGTAAATCGGAACGCCATCAATGTTGATTCTGCATGACACCGACTTTGTTTGTAATTTGCATCCTGAACTTAGCTTCAAAATGATCCCACGTTGCAGTCCAAAATAACAAAGATCTCCCCACTCTGATGAAGTTATATTCGTCGAACTTGGTGTGCTCAGCAGAGTCCTTGCAGTCAAAGGCAAATCCAATCCGATCGGCTTAAGGATATGAAGCAGCGAGTCAATAGCATTGTGACTAATGTTAAATTTCATTGCCCAATCTTGTAGTTTGCTTTGCGTTGTATCTTCAATTAATAATTCACTGGAATCTTGCGCTTGAATTTCTGTTGTGGTTTCCTTTGTAGAAGAACTTGATTGCAGTAATGACGATGAAGGCTGCAGATGTTCATCTGAATCCAGCTCACTTGAAACTGTATGTTGGCCCCCGTGGAGATCATCACATACATCGTCATTATAATCATGCAAATTTGTTCCTTTTGTTTCACTTTCTGCATCTTCAATATCACTGCACGTGAACTCTTCTATTTCTTTCTCAACCGCCTGCTTAATCTGTCGCCGATGCTGCCGCTTTGTAACAATTCTCGGCATTTACACTTTCCCACGACTTAATTGATTGTACAGAAATAAAATGCTCACCTTATTCGGCACGCAGGAGATATTAATTAACTGTTAACGATCCAAATTAAACTTGCAAGCCTTTCCAGCAGCTCAGCCTGTTGTCTAGAAAGTGACCGTTATTCTCCCGCTTATATTAGTGAGGCTTTAAGCCGCTACTGCTCGAAGTAGCGCGTCGTTGGTTGGTAAGATTTTCGTCGCACTGTCGTCAAAGTGACCAGAAAATGCGACCAAGTTTACTGAATAATTACCGCTATGTCGTCGGACGTCGCCGACCAAAATCAGATGTCAGCCCGACGAGTACTGTTTTTTGGGTTGTTCAAGTAAAACCAGCAGACTCCAAGACTACCATCAGTGTCTCTTAAAATCTTCCCTTTATTCTTACCATCCGCACCAGGAATAACTTTACTCTTCTTTTCATCTCCTTCTCGGCCATCCGCGCCGCCTGACAATGATGAAGAATATCGGTGCGATGCAATTCCTCCGGCCGTACACGCACGACTCTTGTTTCCATTCCTCTGGCTAAAAGGCTTGTCAAATCCTTTCGGTGGATGGGAGCTCAGTTGGGAAAAAAAATGTCTCAGTTCAAGGTGTTTTGGCTGGACCTACAAGGTGAATTAAAAACGGATTACAAGGAAAAACTGTCAGAAGTTAATGGCTCCTTACAAACAAATTAAAACCAGTAATTTGTTAATGAAAACTGTTTGACTTTTGTACAAACAACTTGCGAAAAATGTAGACTTCTGGGTGGAGTCAAATTTATCAAACTATTAAAATTGAATTGGCAGCTATCTTTTTATTATAATTGCCATTTTACCTGTGCAAAAATATTGAAATTTCCAGTAAAGTGTACATTCTTCAGAATCCTGTCAGCTTTGGGCACGGAGGCTATTAATCTATGGGTCATTTTTGGGTCCTTTCCAGTGAACTGATACGAACTTTTTTAAAGTTTATTCTGCTCCCTTCCAATCGCTTTCAATGCTGACTGATGAAGAATTTGACCATGCTCTAGTTTACTTTAAATTTCCCTCTCGATGCAATGCAACTAAAGCCTTGCTCAGCCAGTAGAGAGCATATCAGTAGCACTTTGTCGACTCGGCAGTTTTAAGCCGTAAGCGCTTTTATTTCATTTGACTTTGTTGTTAATTAAACGGAGATGGAGCTTCTCGTGCTTGAGAATTTTTTATTTTATAAGTATTCGCAGGTCCAGCCAAAATTCCGTCAATTGAGAGGATTTATTTTGCAAACCATAGTCCATCAGTCAAAATGTCCATTGCAAGATTTTGTCAAACCTATGGTTCCGAAGAAATCGTCTCGTTTCACTAACTCCTCGTCTTTGTCATGAGGTGGACAAGGTAAGGGAGGGAACAAAATGAAGAGCACTGGTGAGCATGGTCCGAGTAACAAGAAAATGGTACAAATTTTGGTGAACATCAGCACTTCGGGTGTACTTGGAGTTTGCTGGGTCTACTTCAAGAAGATATACGAGGAGTAGCATATGACAAGCGCGTTGTGAACAAGTGAGTGAAAGCCAGGCTCATACTTTTTAAGTCATAAAGTCGTAAAAACCGGTTCATATTGTCAATTTTCACTTGTTTTCAGCTTCTTGCGCAGGGGGACTGTGAAGAATGCTGAGACGGAAATGGATGTAAACAAAGAATATGGTGTCACTGTAAGTGACTGGATCCCTACTTTGGCAATCTTCTGGTCCTACAAGTATTTAGAAAACCGCAAGCGTTTTAACATGATTCGATCAAAGGCGTTGCGTATTGCAGTTTTCTGTTTCGATTCTTGCAGCTATTGGGTTGCTTTAAATGCGCTCAATGGGTGGGCAGTCCGAGCACGAGGGCTTGGAGGCTCGCTCTCATAAGCTACGGACTCGAGATACTGTGATTAGTGGGTTTTGCGTTTAGTGTGATGGCGATCTTGGAACGACTAAACTATGGAATAAATCGACGGCTAATGAATGAAAAAGTCGTGTATTTGTTCAATTGCAATTCGATGGCAATCACAAGAGCCAGGATTTGTTCCAAGTTCTGGGAATATTGACAGCTGTTTGCCTCATTCAGCCCACTCCATGACATCAAAAAAGGAGAAATAAGCACTTTTTGATCGTACTTTGAGTATATCATTCAATATTATTTATTTTTTATTGTTCATATTGAAATTGTTCTCACAATCTCTTAGTTCTGGTCCTATGGCGATAAGAACCCCTGTAAAAAATTATATCAAAGTTCTTGGTGAGTATTGACTTATGATATAAAGAAAGGTATATTTCATACATGTTCTTCACAGCGCTTACCAAGTGCCCTAAGAGCAAAATCACGGACATTCTGGTGTGGCGACGTGAGAAGTCTTATAAAATGTGGAACTGCCCCGGCTTCAACGACTGCCTGAATCTGATGTGATGTTCCATCCACAATTTTAGTCAAAGCCAACAGTGCGTCATAATGAAGAAATGGACTGTAATTGATGATAAATTTATAAGTGCTCCAGGACCCCACTGGATAAGCACAGGAGTAATAAATCAAATGACAACTGCTTCAGTCTGCTCTGATGTTCCTTCCATAATTTTCGTCAAAGCCAACAGTGCGTCAGACTGAAGGGCTGGACTGTGATTGAGGAAAAATTTATTATTGCTCGATAATCCCACTGGAAAAGCACAGGCATGAGTGCTGACATAACAACTTACTTGGGTGAACTTAAACAGCCGACAAGTGCTGGCAAAATATTGCAACTGATGAGCAAGTGGATTGGCGGATAACAACTTAAGGACAAAAATTTTTGAACTGAATTAACAGCGTGGTACTGAATATGAGGATCAGTTGATTTAGCCGCTCTTACAAGTTGAGTCCAATGTTTCCGGCCAAAGAAGCTGAAAAAAAATGAAAATTGATCACATGACACAGTTTGCAAGACTTTTTACCCTTTAAAGTATTAGCTCTATAAAATCTCACTTACCTGGCCACAACACCCTTCCAATGCAAGTCCTTCCCAAAAAACAATTTTCGTCGGCTGAACGTGTATGATTCGTCATGCAGCGACGTCCGGTCGTCACATTGACGTAAATATTATCGTCGCAGCGGACGACAAAATGTCCGCGGTCTCGTCAGCGCAGGACGACAGCCATTATAGTCGCAGAGACGTCGTATTATTACGTCAGGTAGTTTATATAAACAACGACGAAGTGACGTTAAATATTTCTCCCAAAATGCCCATTTGCAAATTTCAAAATGAAATCAAACTGTAATACAGGCTTCACTATAAGATTTATTACAACATTCAGTTTCCCATAATGACGATTAAAACCACACTTACATAGATAGTACAATTTCACACTGAAAAATCTCAACTGCCCCTCTTAGATAATTATAACTTTTAAGAATGCTACACATCGAAGCAAATTTTAATTTGAATATTCACTTGTCCCGTTAACTTGAAAAACATTTCGTTTGCTCTGCAGTCGTCTATTAGCATGCTTAAACTGTATTGTAGGCTTTACTACAAGCTTAATTAAGTTTCCCATAAAAACAAGTAAAAATACAATGGCATAGATACACAATTGTAATCTCGAGATCTCAACTGCCACAACATACAAAATCAAATTCTTTCAGTCACGCATTATAGCACATTTTAATTGGAATCCTCACTACTCACTTCAGCATGCAATATTGTTCGTTTTCGCTGCAATCGTCCTTTTGCGTGCTTCAAGAATGTTTTGACATGTTCAGCAATTTCGTCATTCTCAACCCTTGAGTTATTTCTGGTCATTCGGACGGAATCTGAAAAAGAAAAATCCCAAATAATTATTGAAAAGCAATATATTCGACAATGCGATTGCTTTAGAAGACACCAACTGCAATCAATCATATTTTTTTATAAAGTGTTACCATAGATAACTTGAACAAGCTTGTAAGACTTGAATCCTATTTTCGCCCCTTCTCCTCTTTTAATTCCAGCCCAATTGAAATTTGTTGCCACTTCGTCAACCATGAGAGACGACATCACATTCTCAGTGGCATCTTTTGCACCTCGACCCCCAGCTGTGCTCAGCAATCTGGCCTAGACATTGAACATTTTTCAATTATTACAATGCCAGTGGAATTGAAAGCTTCAGCATTGAACTTACCAATGCTTGTCTGTTGGACTTTGAAAATGTGACGAAGTCCTCAACTAACGACAGTTGCTCTATAGTTTGAGCTGGAATTGTAGGGATCCCATTATCAGAATATGAAACCTGGCTCTCACCGCGCTTCATGTCCCTTACTTCCTCTAGCAGGTCACTGTATTTTTGATCCAACTTTTCAAGCTTTTGCAAAATGAGCTTTTGTAGCTCTGAAAATACAAGCCAAAATTTCACAATTAAAAACAGACCATGAATTTCATTAAATGCGACTTGAAATTTCATCTACACACTGTATACAAAAAAATACTTACTGAAAGTTGCTAAACCACTATCCACAGACGTTCCACTTAAAGATTTACACGCAGTAGTGTTCTGAAAACTTGTTGGTGTTGTAGATACTCCTGCAACATGCGGATAATCGTCAAGTTCAGTGGACACCAGACGTGTGGCCCGTGAGCTCTCGGGCAGCCCGTTTAGCCCGTTGATTTTTTTTGAAAAATATGCCCGCCACGGCCCGACCCGTAATTTTTTTTTTGCAATAACGGGCGCCCGCAGCTGCCCGTTATTTTGGTCAGCCCGCCCGTGACGGCCCGTGGGCTGCCCGCGGGCAGCCCATTGGTCAAAATTATTATGTATATGCCTTGTTTACGGCGATTCATTGCATAAAAGTCAATTGTGTTCGAACTACTATGACGGGGACTTCACAAATTCGAGTTTTTTTACATAGTCAAATAATGCTAAATCGCAGTGGAAACCTAAAGTTGGCGGTTTCTTTGATTAACTACGGGTGCCCGGTGCCCGTTCACAGCCGATCGGGCGCCCGTGGCATGCCCGTCGGTATAACGGGCGCCCGATGCCCAGCCCGTTTTTCAAATTTCTACAAGCGGGCCGGGCCGGGAAAGCCCACGGGCATCTCTTACGGGCCACACCCCTGATCGGTATACATGGAATTTGCGTTATATTGCACTAGCTTTAAGGTAATCAAGTATTAAAGACAATCACACTGTGGGCAGTGTCAGTACAACAAATTTAATTAGACACTTGACGGTTCTATGAGCTAAACAATATAAAGTTAATAGTATTTGCCACATATTATTTGAACTTCTACCTAAAGCAGCAGACTAATGCAGTGTTAAATTCAATTTAGAGACCTTAAGCTTCAGGTACCAATCAACCTCTCAATCTACTCTGCACTAAGAAAACTTGTTGTGAACATGACGGTCGTAACTCGATCTCTCGTTCAGCCAGCCTTTCTCTTCTTCAAGTTTTGTGACCTGACCAACATCTTCCTGATTGGAATTGATTTGAAAACTGGAAAATGCTCCCGCAAGCAGTCCTTAATTGCCTATGTTATTCACTGGGCATTCTTGCTGCTTGCTATTACTAAAGATATTCACACTGTCTACGCTTTGATCCTCAAACTGACGAATTTCAAATCCGACGACGACATGGTAATACTTATCTTATGTTGTCTTGTTTGTTCTGTCTACTTAACTGGAACAATGTGGAGCTGGGAACTGTTCCACAGCAAAAAGGCAGAGATGATGGGGATATTCAACATGCTTGAATTCGATAGCCAAGGCTACAGCAGCACAAGTCAGCTTGTAGCTTTGAATGACTCCAAGGAGGGGAAGCTAATACGAATATTGAAAGGGTGGAAAAAACTAGGAAAGGTAGTTTCTCTGAAGAAAGTTCTCCAGCTTGTAAGAAAGCTAAACATTCAAGAAATGATGATGCTTCTCACGCCAGCCTGTGGGATAGTCCTCTTTCCTGCGATTCCGGTAATGGCAAGTGTCGTCCCACACTGGGAAATATTTTCAACGTCTCTACTGCCCAAAGGATCAAACATCTTTGCATACATTGTGCTAATAGCTCTGGAAACTGTGGTGGAAGTCTTCATGTTGTACACCATAATTTTTCTCTTCTTCTTCGAACTGGCCTGTCAAGTGGTACATTTGTCCAAAATCCGAATGCTGACTGATAAATTTAAGGAAGAAAGGTTAGTTCTAATTACACATCCTGTACCTTCTTGTCGTTTTCCGGATACAGCGCCAATAATAGAAATATAAAACTATGTTTGTTTTCAAGTTCAACTGCAAGGACGTGGAGAAAGAAGGAAATGCTACTGATTGAAAATCTGAAGAACCTGAAAATCTACCATGTTTACATTGTGCTAGTAAACACGTTGTTCAACAAGATCATCTTCACCGGGAAGCTAATGGCCTTCACGTGTTCCATCTTAGGCACATTCTACGTCTTGACTCGCTACCAGACCGGCAACATAATATTCCTCTTCTTCTTCGGTTGTTTGGGCACGCAGGCCATTGTCTTTTACATTGCCTCGTGCAAAAAGCTCTTCGAGGTTCCTGAACTGATTCAAGAATGGCGAAGAGCTTGCAACCAAGTGGTGAATTCAATGCAAATGATGAGGGGTCCTCTTGCTACGGCCTCGCTCATGGATAGAGAGCGCCAGCTGCGGTATAGAATTCGATCTGTACCTGAATTAGGGATCAAGGAGGGAGGGTTCCGATACATGAACAGCGTGTCCATATTGGAGTTTATTGACTTCTGCTTGGGACAAATTATTTCATTGCTTGTTTTGTAAAATGTATTCGAGACAAAATGTTGGCTTCATGCCCCATTTATAGTAGTATGATCGGGCTTCGAATAGTAGTTTATTGCTGCGTACTGGTTGTCAGCTGAATTCAGTTAATTAATTATAAGAAAGAGATACTCAATAAGTACAGCTTGTCTAGCTACACTATGAGACAACGATATTGTGAAGCGCATGGTTCAAGTACAGTAGCAAAGGAATTATTTGTTGAAGTAATAGAGGACGACCGAGAGACGTCTGAGCAGAAGACAAAAGTCACATTATGCTCGGATAGAAAAATCCGCCACTATGGCTGCTATACCCTTGAAATATCATTGCGCACAACAATTACGTTATCGATGGGTTTCTTCTTAGCTGTAATCACATAATTTCATTCAATTATACTATACACTATCTAATTAACTTTAATAACGCCATTTCAACCCTCTGTACAACGGAAAACGTTGATAGACGTTGAAATAACTGCCGAATGTCAAAATATTTGCATTCACTTGTTCCATGCCAGCATTATATTGATATGGACGTACAAAATTATTGCCTGTTTATTGTAGTGTTTATTCAGACTTTACGTACTTTTGTGGACTGAGTCTAATGAGTTGTTGAGCAGATAAGAATAATCATTCTGTTTGGCTGTCTTATACGTGTGCGATGATTATAGTAGAATACATTTAAAAGCAGAATTCAGAAGTAAGTAAATTAAAGCAGGAAGATGTCTTGATCAATTATATCTCTCTAGACAGTCGGCTCTTTGGTGACCGAAAGGTCCACGTCACCCCAAGGGAACGTGCACAAATGACATCATCATGATTACCCTGATTGTAGGACCCATTCACCCTCATATGTCATTGTTATGTCATGAATCCCCTCAATGACCCACTCACACCGACAGCATGACATCACCAATTTTGTCATAGAAAAGCATGTGAAAAATTCTGTCATTGAGTTTCGCGGGTCAAATTCTGCTGCAAAAAAGTATGACATCATCTTTTGCAAGCAAGACCCACTCACCCTTGTCATACTATGTCACCTTTTGCGGTCATGAGGGATCCACCCTAACCATGATGTCATTTGTGCACGTTCCCCAAGCGGCTAAAGTCATCTTGACGTCCTTGATGCGTTGGCGGACAATGCAAATGGCGAAGATCTGAAAGAAGCCACCGCCTATACAGGGTAGGACGTCACTGGGGCTTTTACCTGTGCCAATGAGATAAATGACAGCACCGATATCCACAAAAACCCCAACTACCGCCAAGGTCACCCATGTACAGAGATAACAAGACGAACCCTGAGAAATTGATTGTGAGTTTTGTCCTCAAAATTTTATAGTTTCACCGTAACTAACTTGCTTGTTTCCTATTTGCAGTATAATGCCAACAGTCAAATTGATGACGCCAGATAGTAATAGTAAGCCGATAGTGAGGAGCCCCGTACCGTCGTTCGGCTTTGCACCTGCTCGTCCTAATGAAGACAAAAATTATCGTAAAAACACATTTGAAAAATCCTTGAAGCCTTTCAGGAAAAATTTACCGTATTCAACTGAATCATTCATATTGAATATTGCAAAAAATGCAATAATTATTATGAAAATGGCTCCACCCTGTGAACAAAGTTATTAATGCAAGCTCTTTCATTTCCAGAATTGATCAGTTCAAGCAGAAAAGTACACACAATTTGAAAACCGGCAATGACAGAGGTCCATTTGGAAGCTCCACAGCAGCAAACTTGGGTATCGAGTGGGGCCATTTGACTTGTTTTTAGGCAATTAATTTAATGTGGAAACTTTGAGAAGGGACACGAAGCTGGTCTCGAATGCAACTGACTCTTGTCAAGTAAATTTTTAACACTTTAAAGGCCTATAGAAAATGCGGTCAATTGCTCAAATTGTCCATCATATTTTTAGGAGTGATCCGAAGGAATCCAGAGAGCGATAGGGTAAAATGCAATTAAGTTCGCATGTCCTGCATGTGGTAAGCGTTGTTTTGCAGAAATGTACGACATCAATACCAATTTCTTTGACCGCTTGAGGATGCGGAGGGAGAAATTGGCAATTTAAAATATTAGAACTCGGTTCAGTTTGCTATTTTTCTTCGTTTGAACACGAGTGCTCGTTCATGCAGAAGGATAAAAATGGATCCGGATATGGCAAAGGATTTTATTTCATAGAACCACGCCTGTTGTGGCTTTGCCCCTCTTCGGAACTGATTTGGCTATTCGAGTTACATTTGTATTCCAATAAAAGGATCTTTTTGTAACATTCAAAGAGTCGGAAAAACCTGAAGAGTATTGCAAGTATGCTGTAGCCATCGATCACATGTGTGAGTTCCTAATGCAACCACACTGCTGGCACATTCAGGCTCTTGGTTACGCCGGTAGTCTGGTACAATAAGGCATTTCCAATCCAAGGACTTGACCCTCAAGTAACAGCTTGGCCATCCAAGTCCCCGTCCGTTGTTGAAAGTTCCAGTTGAATCATAAAAATAGTGTAAGTTGTCAGAGCGCCCAGAACCTGAAAACCACAAATTAACTTTATAAATAATAGTTTTATAGTTTTGGCACTAAAAATACTTGCTTAAAAAATATACCCCAGAAATGCAAGCGAGATTAACTTTAAAAACACCACCAGCAGCATAAAGGCTCCAGTTTCACTCCGCAGCATACGAAGCCAACTCCACCATCTATTGTAAACCCATTTCAAAAACCAAACCTTACTTCTAAATGAGTACATATGGTAAATAAACGTTACCTCATTGCGTTCGTGATTTCCAAATTTCGACATTGCCACCACGTCCATGAGCGCCTCACGTTGTATTGTAACCTGATTGAGAAAATCAAGCTGAATTGTCTGTGTTTATTAGTATCATGCTAATGCACATCACCTAACCTGATTTTCCAACACTTGACCCAGACACACTAGTACCATAATAATCTGCACTACACAAATCTGCAACTCTGTAAAACCGACCGATTGGTCCTTAGGCCATATGAGCACGTAGATAACGTAGGTCATTATCGTAACGAACCAAGTAACGATCACAAACAAGTACATACCAATCACCTGACCGCAAACTTTGAATGCCCTCTTCAGCCTTTTCAAATATGCTCAAACAAAATTTTGATCAAATCATCTCGTTTAATTATATCTGGAATATCTTGATCGATGGCTTTCAAGAGTAAATTGTAAAGAGCCTCATGTGCTCCTTTCATCATCATCCCCACACAAACTACAATCCAAGAGGCTGAAAGTTGGTACAAGACTGGAAGTAACCAACAAAACGGCAGCGTTAATCCTCATCAAAATCTCTGAAATATAGGACAGGAAGCGTTGGGCAATTGTAGTCGCTCCTTCAGTCACAGTTGCTTCCAACACAGTTTTCAAGTATTTCACCATATAGTTGCAACAAAGAATAGTTTGGGAGCCCATCACGCTGTAAAAACCAAACATTGTCCAATCTTTGCGCCTGGATGGCCCAAGCCTCCGCAGCTTCTCAAGGTCTACGATTGCAGAGCTGAATACTCCGCAATAAAATATACCAACAAGTTTAATAACAAGAGAAATAAAGAAATCCATTATTGTTGTGGCGTAGAAAACCAGTTTGAAAACAAGGGACGGGGTTGGGGCGATTAACAGAGGATTGTTTATACGGACATCTACATCAAGTAGTGTATTGACAATTAAAAAAACAATTGTGTACCACGCAGAGAATGAGCAGTGTTTAAAATGAAATTTCTTTGAGGATAGCCATGGTCGTTGGGCTGGGAAGAAGCCAATAGCGCAGGCAAGAGATGTGAAGAGTGAGACTATAGTCATAACTTTAATACAACAAAATAGCTTATGTGATGGTGACGACAATGATAGGTGGAATGTGCCACTAACAGATTCGTACTCAGACCTTATTCCACTTCATTGGTTCATGGCTGTTAACGGATATAAGACAGGCGGAACTTCTCTGGAGAATTCTGACACGGAAGGTAAAGGTACACGTGCGCATCTGTTTGCTCAGCTTTAAATGCAAACATATTAGTACAGGATCAATACCGTAACTAACGCATGGCCTCCATATTGCTATGGGCGAAAAACATAAAGTAATGATGAGGTGAGCTTTGTTTCTATTTCGAAGAACACGAAACTTTCTTTTATTTTATTTCTTCTTCGTCATGACAGCGTTTAAATTTAAAAAACAGAAAGATATCTTGGTCAATTGTCTCTTGAGACAGTCGGCGCATTTGGCACTGCAAGTTCTACTTCAGCCGAAGCGGCTAAAGTCATCTTGACATCCTTGATGCGCTGGTCGACAACTCCAATGACGAAGACCTGAAAGACTATAATGGACGCCACTAAGTATGCGCTCGCGCCATCACCATTGACACAGAGAACAAAGAAAGTCCCGAAATCCAGCAAGGTTCCGATGACCTCCATTATCCACCATGTCCACAGAAAACAACTTATCCCCTGGAAATTGTCTACTGAATTTTACCCTCAAAATTTTACGGTTTACTTTAACTACTCACTCTCTGGTTTCCTACGAGCAGAATGATGCCAAGAATAATATTGGTAAAGGCAATACATAGGAAGCCGGCAACTACGGCCTCCATGCCGCCTTCTGGTACTGCAACTATTCGTCCTAATGAAGACAAGAATTACAATTGTATAAAAAAAACTCAGAAAAATCCTTACAGCATAGCAGCCTTCCAAGGACTAAATTTACTGTGTGCAACTGAATTATTATTCTTATTTGGCATTATAAGTAATGCAACAAGAACAAGAATAAGAATGCCTCCGCCCTGTGAAATAATTTTTAATGCAAGCTCTTTTTAATTTTCAGAATTGATCAGTACAAAACGAAAAATTTGTACCCACAATTTGAAAACAGGCAATGACAGTGGACCATTTGGAAGCTCCACAGCAGCAAAGTTGGGTATCGCGAGGCTCCATTTGGAATGTTTTTAGACAATAAATATAAAGTTGGAACTTTGAGAAGGGGCAGAAAGCTGGTCTGGAATGCAACTGCATACTGTCAAGTAAATGTTTAGCACTTTTAAAGGCTAGAAAATGCGGTCAATAACCCGAATTGCCCATCATATTTTTAGGAGTGAGTGAGTAGAAGAAATCCAGATAACGAGAGTTGACAAAATGCAAGAAAATATTCATGTGGTGTGCGTTTTTTAGGAGGAATGTATGAAGCCAGATGATGCTCGGCGGTTGAGAATATTAGATTGGTTTAATTTGCCATTTTTCTTCTATTTAACACGAGCGTTTGTTCATGCAGAGAGATATAAATGGATGCGGATATGGTGAATGATTTATTGTATTTCATAGAACCACATCTATCTGTTGTGGCTTTGCGCCTCTTTAGGAACCACAATGGTTGAGAAGAGGACTACCAATCGATGTAATATTAATTAATAATTGATTAAATACATTTAAAGGAAAAACTCTGAGGTAATTAAAATAAAGTAGAAATATATCTTGTTCAATTATGTCTCTTCACACAGTCGGCTCTTTGGTCTCCGAAAGTCCCAAGTCACCCAAAGCGGCTAAATTCATCTTGACGTCCTTAATGCGCTGGGAGACAACGCAAATGGCGAAGATCCGAAAGAAGCCACCGCCTACAGAGGATAGGACCTGACCGGGGGTTACCCCATGGCCAATGAGATAAACGACAGCACCGATATCCAGAAAAATCCCTATTACCGCAATGGTCACCCACGTCCAGAGTAAACAAGTCAAACCCTGGAACAATGATTCTGAGTTTTGTCCTCAAAATTTTATAGTTTAACCGTAACTAACTTGCTTGTTTCCTATTTGCAGCATGATGCCAACAAAAATATTGATGACGGCAACAAATAGGAAGCCAATAGCAAAGAGGCTATTATTGCTATCGTTCAGCTCTGCTCCTGCTCGTCCTAATGAAGACAAAAATTATTGTAAAAACAAATTAGAAAAACCCTCAAAGCCTTCCAGGACAAAATTTACCGTGTTCAACTGATGCAATCTTATTGGACATCACAAAATATGCAATAACCATGAAAATGGCTCCGCCCTGTGAACCAAGTTATTAGTGCAAAAGCTCTTTCACTTTCAGAATTGATCAGTTCAAAAAGAAAAGTGTACTCACAATTTGGAAACCAGCAATTACAGAGGTCCATTTGGAGGCTCCACAGCAGCAAATTTCGGTATCACGAGGTGCCATTTGAATTGGTTTTAGGCAATATATTTAAAGTGAAAACTTAGAGAAGGGACACGAAGCTGGTCTCTAATGCAACTGACTATTGTCAGACAAATTTTTTACACTTTTAAGGGTTAGAAAATGCGGTCAGTTGCTCAAATTGTTCATCATATTTTTAGGAGTGAGTCGAAGAAATCTAGAAAGCGAGAGGGTAAAAAGTTCGCATGTCCTGCATGTGGTAAGCGTTGTTTTGCAGAAATGTACGCCATCAGTACGAATTTCTTTGACCGCTTGAGGATGCGGAGGGAGAAATTGGCAATTTAAAATATTAGAACTCGGTTCAGTTTGCTATTTTTCTTCTTTCAACACGAGTGCTCGTTCATGCAGAAGGATATAAATGGATCTGGATAAGGCGAAGGGTTTTATTTCATAGAACCAAGCCTGTTGTGGCTTTGCCCCTAATCGGAACCGCAGTGGTAGAGAAAAGAAATACCCAATGATGTAATGTTCAAATCTGTAAACATTCATAATAAGACTGGTAATTTTCTAACACGGACGAGCGTGTGGCATCACTTGATGTGCTACCGACCTTTGTCCATGCTCTGTACATTATCATAGTATGCTAATCCTGGTATGCTAAGTCCTACTGTAAGGCTGCAGAGGCTAATAATGTGAATGTCAACTGTTAGTTGGTGGATAGAGCCCGTG
>JAQIWI010001016.1:0-19840 GCA_034698825.1 Deuterosminthurus bicinctus | reverse complement strand
TTGAGCACGATGCTTCCGGTTGATCCCAAGAAAGTAAAGAAGATAATTTCTTCGCAGAACAGAAGTCGAAACCAGAATGGAGTCTTGTAATCCGGAGGTAAAGACGAATATAGTAGGAGTGCCATGCTACGGTCCAAGGTTAAGACGCATAGTATGAACGCAACGGCTGGTGCGATAAATATTGGCATTACCAGAGCGAGCAATTCTTGACGAGAGTGGGCTCTTCGTGATGCACATGCTTCTGGGTTACATGTGCCCAACTTGGAAAGTTAGAACATTTTCATATTTCATTGTATATTATTTGAACTTACCGTGCTTATTGGCAGAGAATACGCCATTAAATAATGCAACGAAGGTCTCAGGATGGAGAATAAAGCAGGGTATGTACCACCCCTGAATTATCAATGATGCAAATGCCATTTCAACGTGAAATAGTAAATGGTGCCGAATAACTTTATGCGGATTCATCAACAATTGAAGCAGTCTACAATGAATGTAACAAGCGTGAATGATGGACAGTGCAAAAAATCCAAGAGAAATGCAGCGTTTCCACAGTGACTTTGGCACTTTTAGGATCACATCCTTCCCATCAAAATCCATTGGAAGGATTCTTAGTCTTGATAACACTCTCAAAACAAAGAAATTATACCGAAAGTCCCTTCTTGTAAACGACATTTTTCCTCTCACTCAGCTTTTTCAGCGGTCGCAGTCCTTATTCACGGTCGATCTGTATTTAACGGAGGAATCGAACTTGAGGTCTTTTATAAGGTTCCAGTTCTTGATTTCCTGGTTCAACTACAAGTAAAGGCTTTAGAAACAAATGTCTTCCACTCCGGGTCCTACAAGGAACAATAAGGAAGTATGCTTACACGATTTTCAGGGTCCAAATATTACACAAAAACTACATATATGTAGAGAATGTTTAACAAAGGAATTGTGCTTGGGGTCTGTTATAAGGTGCCTGCCAATTATTTCCGGGTTTTCTTACAAGTGTCAAATGTCTTCCGCAGTAGCCCAAAAAGGAACACGGAAACATGTTAGAGCGACTGAGAAGTCCAGCAGGTATGAAATACTCCGTTCTACTTTGAGTCGTTACGTGTAAACAATTTCCGTGCGGTTAATACACTTCCTAGCAATGCAATGCACTACATCTCATGATCAACAAATACATTTCCGCAATATCCAAGTTGACATCAACCCAGTTGTGGTTAGAACCTGTCCATAAAAACTTCCGGCATTATTTTCAAATTTGGTTTAATTGCCCCCTGAAGTGTTTCCGACAAGAAACATCGCTCGAAGCTGATTAAGGAAGCGGAAGAGGACAAATGTCTTTTATTAATTGTGTTGAACACAACTAATTATTTAAATGCACAACATGTCACCCCAAAACATTCCTCAACACATAATCCGCGCAATTACTGGCATAGCCACACAATCTCTTGAAAGTATGGAAATGTCCCATTTGGATCCCACAACCGACAACCGCCATGGACCGCAGCTTCATCTCCATCTTTCAATTGAATCCTCGTACCTTCAGCATAAATACGCAACTCAGCCCGACGGTATTCTATGTAGTTTATGATTATTAGATTATTTTTAGTGTGTCATTAAAAAAAAATTGCTGCGTGTCGGAAAATACATTATTGTCAGTGCAAGTTGTTTTATTTTAACGCCGACTACAAAAAATCGACACACAGTCTTGACCCTGGTCGTATATTTATTGTATGGTTTTGTACAAGGTGGCCCAATGAGAGGTATACATTTTCAATCGTAAATAACTCCCGACATACTAAAGCTACGACACTTTTGATTACCTATTCTGAAACTAGAATCTTGGGGAAAGTTTTTGACCAAGCTACCATTAAAATCGGTCAACAATTGGCTGAGAAATTCAAACTCGTAAAGCTTTTTTAGACTTTGAACGCCCATACCTCCGTAAATAATGATTGCAGAGACCCGTGGAGCACATTGTTCGAAAGCTGAGAGCTCAGAGAATGTGTCAGTGCGTTTCAAAGGTTACCTACAGAGGGAACCCAAAAATTTTAATAATTCAGGTTGGTTTTGGAGCTATTGTTCCAAGCATGTGTTTAAGAATGAATCGATTTACTAAAATTACGGCAGGTATGTTAGTATAATTTCTCTATATAGCACGCAAAAAGCTCAAAAGTCATTATTAATATTTCAGAAAAGTTGGCATCAACTACCACCATGACTACAAAAGAACGCATCTATCGCGCAAAATACCAGAAAGGTCTGACTGTCTTCATGCCATCGACTATCACTGTAAAAGAAAATGTGTCAGTCAAGCAAGAGAGCAGATAATCCCAATTGGAACTTCATACTACCCGGTAAATCTACAAGTTTTCATGTTCAACGTATGACAACAACAGCAACGTCTAGTAACCGAGTGATAAATGAGTGGACAACACAGCTCAACAAAGACAAAACAAACACTCAAGTCAACTTGCAAGCGGAAATTAATGTGAAGAGTGTGATGAAAATAAATTCGGACATGATTGGACACGATACTGAAAATGAAATAATAGTGAGAGATGATAATAATAATGTCTAAATTGATACAAATCCAACGACCGCAACAAAAAAACCGGTTATTTAAAGTCTTATTACAACCCACAACTACAAGTATGATCAACGAGCAATATACCATACAAGATCATACTTATCATCATAGCAAGCAAGCATGCAGGAACAACAACAGCTTACGATAGACAATTACGTATGCAGCGTGCTAATGTTCATTTCCCCTATGGCAAAAGCTTTCGCTTTACAGCGAAATTACGACGACGCGACTCGCTCCTAATGAAAAAATTACGTCCATAAGGAGAACATACGATATTTTTGGAAGAACATACTATAAATATAATAATTTTAATTTATTGTAACTCACCTGTGAAAATGATCCTGAGTTACTTTATATTTGTCAACACATGCACAACTTCTTTGAGTTTAAAGATTTCCATGCTATTTCTTGGAAGAGGATGAAATGAAAAATCTCACTTTAAAATTAATCAATGCAGTTGAGAGTAAATTCATTCAGTTCATTGTGAATGGAAATGTATCGAATTGCCCTTCAAGGAAATCATCATGTTCAAAAAAATGACGCTAATATATTTCAGATTACCCGCGAAATAAACTCTCCCTCTGTGAGGCGGAGAAACTTAAAGAAAATATGACTCTCACAGTAACGCAAAGGATGAAGATGTTGATAAAAATGACGTGCTTACTCAAAAATTGGAGCTAAAATACTTCAAATTGCCTTGCAGGGTAATTTTTTAATTCAATAATTAGCATTTTAAATTGTCTTTGTAATACAAACCCAATGGGGATAGTTGAAATTAGAAAGAAATTCTATCTCCGACACGACAACTCAAAGAGATGGTGATGAAGATGAGAGAAAAATCCAACTGGTTAATGACTCGTTTATCAACTCCAAACATTTCAACACGGAGCTTTTAATCTCATTGTCACTTACAAATTTTTCTTGTGCTTACATGATAATCTTTATTTCCGTCAAACGAGGTCAAGAGTTTTTGCATGTTTCTAATCAATGCCACTTATTCGAAAAAGCACAAAAAATTGCTTAATATGGTGTTAAATTAGGGATGACCCGCTATAATAATAAACAAAGTCAATCATTGAGCATGTTCACATTACATTTTCAAGGATTTGACGGAAATTCTAGACATGAAACTGACAAGACAGATGGCATGAAATTGACACCCATGTTTTATAAAGAGGGTGATTTCGTCATATTTTTGTAAGATGCATTCGAAAGATGAATCCCATCATCCATCGGATATATCTCCCCCTCCTTGTGCACATCATCCGTCTCTCGCATGATCTGGGCGAGGTAACTGACAGGATTCGCCAAAAGACATTTGGCTCTCGAGAAAAGTGCGTAAAATTTGAGCGTAGTCCAAACTTGCATCTACTTAGATGTTATGTTGAGAATAAGGGCATTGAGATACACAAATTATCTAATAATAGCCTATTAATCGGCTAGGCAAAGGCTGGAGCCTCTTTTATGACGCTAAAAACAATGCTCCGCAGCCGTTTATGGGATGCACATAATGTTTTGGTATATTATAACATTATTGTGGATGGTTTCCTTATTTTGCCTGAATTCCAGTGATTTACCAATAATCCGTTTGATTTTTGGTATCAGACCGGATGATATGGTCCTTGTATTGTGCGGTTGATTTGGTAGTGGAGGCTGATCATACAATTGGACGGGCGGTGAAATGGGATTATTTGTTAGATTAATGAGTATATTTTCATAGGTGATTCGGGGCTTAGAGTAGTAGGCTTTGATCCTGGTTGGGATTCTCTCAACAAGCAAGACCTTATGGGTTGCATATGATGCTACACAAAGAATGCATGAGAATGTTTGCAAGTATTAGGGACCAGAAGCAAGCAAGGTCCAAGGGGATATGGGGGATTAGAAGGGAACTCATTTAAAGGACCGAAAGCATAGCTTTTCAGAGAGCGTCAAGCATTCCAATTCAGAAAGGTAAAGTATGGCGTCAATTAAGCGGCCAAGAGCTTGTGCTGTTGGCGAAGCAAGTAAATTTGTGGAATTTTCTGAGGAATTTCAGCGAAAGCGTGCCAAAAGATTGCACAAAATGTTCACTTCAAAAATTTCCATATAATTGATCGGCGTGATATGAAACAGAGGTGCGTCGATTGTGGGCGTCCGAAGCCAAAATACGATCATGTTCATGAGCGATGTCAGCGGAAGCATCACGACAGTGCCAGTGAAGAAGATTACAACATTGGAAGTACAATTTGTCCAAATTTCAATACGTCCGAGTCTCCGAACTTCGCTACCGATCGGCAAAAACAATCATCATCACCACCACCATCATCATCACCGCCACCATCATCACCATCACAGTGGCCTCGTAGCATGGGGGGTTGCAGGGGACATGTCCCCCCCCATAAAAATTAATTGGGGGTAAAATCCCCCCCATAAATACAAACGAGAAAACGTGGTGAAGCGTACCAAATACATACCATATATTTTAATGCAAGGGTGATTAATCATTTTAACCAAGTGACTCAGTTCAGTTTTCAGATAAGACACTGTCATGTGCTATGAGCTGAGCATACGCTCAATGGCATTGAATTGGATCTAAATACGACACCGGTTGATTTGAGATGCTGCAACGTAAACATTCGACTCATTTGAGCCTAGAAACCAGTGCAAGACACTTCAGCTTGAAGCGCTTTCAAAAGCTAGTATTTTGAAACGGCCAAATCAATAGAAAAACAACAACTTCTGATCTTTGGCTACAGAAGAAAACCAGTCCGGATAAAAATGTGACGGCTGAATCAAGAAGTTAAGTCAACGTCTATTTTCAGTTTGAAGTCGTTGGGTAAAAGCTCTGTGGGGACCTTCATTTTGTTTGCCAGTAGACGAGAGATTAAATTGTATTTTCTTTGTATGTCACAGCGGAACCGCATGACAAGCCGTCCAATTTTAACGGTTGTGAAGAGTTCAATTTTTGAAAACACCTGAAACAGCTTTTAAAAAGGCTCGATTGGATTCTCGAAATAAATTTATTTGTCATCCTTGAAAGCAAGTGAAGCTACTTGGTCTTTTAGAAATCGTATCTAAGTACGAAAAAAATTATCTCCCAAGGGTTTGACAGTTGGAAAAAAAGAAGAGAAACCTTGCAACAGCAAGTTGCTTCCACACTACACCGAAATGCAAAACTCCAGCTTGCATGTGCCAAAAGCCATTCAGCCAAACGAACAACACAAGTATCAAAGCTTCAAGAAACCTAAAAGGTCGCTTTGCGGGCTATTTTATCAAGGTTACAACTCTTTTTTATGCAAGGAATAGTTGTGAAAGTGCTAGTCGCGCAGTCAAAGACATTTATCCTGTTCTACTGCAGCTAATTGAGAAACTTGGAGACAAAACACTAGATTGCTCCAAAAGCCGACGATACTTTCAACGTTTTATTTTCTATTCAGCTTTGAAGCTGCATTGAAAGCCTTTCACGCTTTTGCACCTCGGAAAGAGGATTCTTGTTTATGATATTTTTAAAGTCATACTTTCGATCGACAAAGGGCCAAGTGGCCAAGAAAGATTGAATCACTGCTATCTCATACTACATGCATATCCAGATGAAGTGCCATAGGTGGATGTATACATTAAAATGAGAGATCTCGGGAACAGTGAAGCATATTTTAGAATTTTTTGAAAATGCTGAAAAATAGTTTTATGTTTATTAGAATTGCATCTCTTTTAGGACCCCCCATGTTGAGGGAGCTGCCGAGGCCACTGCACCATCATCGCCACCACCATCATGACGTGAGGATGCACTATGTGGTTCTTCGTGGAGACGAATCTTAAGGCAGATGAACTGAATCAAAATGAGCGCGAGTACTGTGTAATATATTCACCTGCAGTCGCTGTCGTCCTTAAAAATTCACGAACATACGAAGCAGTGATGGGAATGGGAATCTTTCCAAGGGGCAACTTCGGAAATTTTCCGGGAATTTCCCGGAAATTTTCCACACGACGAGAAACCTTGGGAATCATGACCTGTGGAAACCTTCATGGAAACCTTCGGAAATCTTCGGGAATCTTCAAATTGAGGCCAATACGTAGCAAAAACGCGTTTTACAGTACTTTCAATCATTTTTAAAAACCTGAAGATTTGTGTTTTTCGCATGTCTGCTAGCAAAGTTCGACTTTCGAATCGTTTCTGAAGTTCTAAGAGGCCAAAATGAATTGAGAGCGGTGAGTGACGGCTGTAACTTTTACATTTGACATCCATTCTATTTTATTTTTTTAAAATACTTGAAAATGTAAAGCCTAAGACCATAGAAATCGAGTAACCAGCTTTTCATAGGTTTTCAAAGAGCAGCACAATATTACAGTTCTTTGACATTAAACTTAACACTATTGTACTGTTCAGTATCAGTAAATGTGCTTTATTTTGGTCTTTTGAAATTCTTTAATATGTGAATGGCTGAATTCTTCTAACTAGGTTGTTTGGAAATGGCTTATTTGACATAGGTGTTAAGATTTCCAATGATTCCCACAAAATTCCCAAAATTCCCATAGATTCCCGGAAAGTTTCCGGAAAATTTCCTCGCAATTTAGATTCCCGGAAATTTCCCATCACTGATACGAAGTCACATTTGAGTTCCTTTACTTCGATGCAACTTCGCGCTTTATCTCAGTGATAATGCTGATCACATTTCAATAGAATCTCTAATCGGCGTCACGAATTACCATTACACTGATTGAGCAAACTTTATAGCTACACATCTTCCCTTCTTTCCATTTTCATGTTGCTGAACTCATGTACATTATTCACCAAGAAATCTGCCATTAAACTATAAAAACGTTTGCAGATACGTTCGAAATCCCCTAAAGATCCTAAAGTAAGCCCTATTTACTGTAAGAAAGTCGGCAAATTCAGTGTTACATGTAGCACGGGATCAGACATGTGGCCCGTGAGAGATGCCCGCGGGCACGGGCTCGGGCAGCCCGTAGAAATTTTGAAAACGGGCGGGCAACGGGCGCCCGCAAGAGTGAACGGGCAGGTCATGGGCGCCCGTAGGAAACGGAACGGGCACCGGGCGCCCGTTTTTAGGTAAAACATCAGCCAGATCAAATATTTTGGTGTAATTTAGCACTTTTCATGCATTAAGTCGACATATTTTTGGTAGGGGACCTTTATCAATACTAAAAATATCTTTGTTTCACATGACAAATTGCAAAAAACAAAGCATATACATATATACGGGCTGCCCGCGGGCAGCCCACGGGCAGTCATGGGCGGGCTGCAGAAAATCACGGGCGGGCACGGGCGCCCGTTTTTGCGAAAAAAAATAACGGGCCGGGCATTGACGGGCAATTTTTTGAAAAAAATTCCACGGGCTGAACGGGCTGCCCGTGAGCCCACGGGCCACATGTCTGCACGGGATGATACTTTTTAATATAGCTGAACACTTAACTGTCTTTAAACATTCCTGTAAATTCCAGTGCAGCTAGTGGGTACAAAAATGGCGAATGAAGCGTTTTATTGAGATGGGAATGAAAAAAATGCAACACGTTCGGCCATGATTGGCTCGTTCAGGGCCACTACGGGATCTCGACGCCGATTAAAGGCAGTGTCGAAAAATGTTCAAGCACCCACCAAAGTTTTATACGGTTTGGTTCATGTGTCAACATTAAGTTGACTAGATGTGTTATAACTTGCATTCAAACTTTACTGATGTTCATCCAAAATTCTTGAGAGGCTCGTTGTCAATACTCACGAGTCTACTCATAAATTCATGCCAATGCATTTGTTTGGGGTTTGGGGTCTTTAACTACATCAAGATATTTTAACAATTTTCCAGCCACTTGCGCCAGTGTTTCATCCTGTATTTTTGTATGCAGCTGCTTTTCAATCCTGTCCCCCAGCCACGCTCCAACTTCTTTTTTACCTACAACGGCTGAAAGGTTTTCTTTTAGAAAATGAGTTCCCTTTATTTATGAATCAACATTATTACCAGGTTTTTTCAAAAATTCTTCCGTTTCTGATGCCAGTGCAAGTTCAAGGCTGTGAGCTTGTTGTACTGGCGACGAATTCTTTACAGCGTTCTGTTCAAAACCCATAACATTGAAAAATGTTTAAATTAAGCGATAAAGGTACTAGTAATTTCAAGACTCTACCTGCAAGCTTGGCCAATTTTCATATGTTTTCCATATGAATCCGAATAGTTGTTCCATTCTGTTGTACTAATTCATCATTTCGTCTTCTGAAATTACCAGCTGACAGAAATGAATCAGTACGAAGCAAAGGGGGACCCAATGCATTTTACCATAAAATCAAAACAAGTGCAACTGTGAGTAGACAAGTGAACAAATCTTGAAGGAACTCTCAAGCAGCAGTGGAATTGATTACACTAACTCCTTTCACAAACAAGTCATTACTAGTCGCTCGTATCAAGTCACTATCTAGTTGCCATTATGAATAACTTATGTTAAGTGAAGATAGACGACAAGGAGTAGTCAAGAAGGGACAGTATCGTTGGGTAGGATTACGCAGAGAACTCCACTCAATTAGTGGGTTACATGAGGGGTAATAATAATTATCTTTTGAATGACGCCACTTAGTTATTCCAAGGGGTAAGTACTGGGACTATACCATGTTCAATTATGCCTATCATATCAGCTGTGGTTCTTACTACTCATCTGCTTTTAGTTATACATTTTCACTACGCCTAGCGATTCAATACGTTTATTCAACATTTTTATTTAGATACAAAAGGTTGAGCTACCATTGCTCGCTCTCATCAGCGTTCAACTGAAACATTTCACCCAAAAATTTTCCCAGCTGTAAAACGATTAATCATGTCAAAACTCCACTTAGGCTGATCATAAGGCACCAATCGACCAGCATTTCGAACAACCAGTTGAATAAGGCTGCCATAGGACTTTGCATAGCCAGCAATATCCTTGCCGACACGCCAGATTTTCCGTGGAGCCTCGGAAAACCCAACAGCTCCTCTCCAATTTAAACTTCGTATAAAATTGTCAGTTTGTGCGCTGGACACAAATGCATCCAGCTGTCCAGTGTACATCAATATCTTGTAGCCTTGTGGTGCATTCAATAGATCTTCAATCCAAGGCTTCACTGACTGGTACATGTCATTTCTAACAAACTTCTGGACCCTGCCCCCCGCATCATCACAAGACAAATTGCCAACATGAATAGAACGACGCGTTGAGTTGAGCTCGATAAAGTCGGCAAAGTAACTTTGATCCGGCGGTGATCCCGACAGCACAAAGTTAAAGTGGTAGTGCAGGCCGGTGACGTTCTTGAAGTAAGATATCCCAGATGGCGTTACACGACCGTCCAGCAATGCATCGATGGTCTAAACACCACAAAATTTACATTTAAGTGCTCGAGCTCTAGCTAAAGTTATTATGTCTTTAATAAACTCACAAGAAATGCATCCATGTAGTTGCCAGCTTTAATAAATTGTCTGGCTTTTTCTTCTTCCTGATCAAAGTGAGCTTTGGTGTTCAAGTCCAACAGCCCAATGTTGTACAGATTTTCTCCATAATTTAACATGGAGACGGGATCCGGGATTCCATTGCCAATTGCCATTCCTTTCAGGGGTATTTTGAGGCTAGGAGACTTGTAATTTTCAATATGAATTTTGTGTGAAATTGCTGGAACGTACTTCCCTGATGACAAAATTCAGTTATAAAATGTGTTCACATGAACGCAGGTTTGTTGGCTTTACCTACCTGCGTATGATTCTCCAGCAATGAACAACTCCCGTTGTTTATAATTGGGGAACAGCGTGTAGAATTGTAGAAGGGCTTCGTATAAATCTCTGGCGACGTCATTTTCGTCTCGAGCGTACCCTGCGTTGGACTTGGTGAAACTAAATCCTGTTTGGTAACCACGAAACCACATTAGTAGACTTTCTCAACTTTCAGACTGTAGCATGGGAAGCACTACAAAATATAGTTCAGCAACACTCAC
The DNA here is from genome assembly GCA_034698825.1 of Deuterosminthurus bicinctus. Lineage (NCBI taxonomy): Eukaryota > Metazoa > Arthropoda > Collembola > Symphypleona > Bourletiellidae > Deuterosminthurus > Deuterosminthurus bicinctus. Next base: position 9,317 of record JAQIWI010001016.1, on the reverse strand, counting down.
CAGTACCAACAGGGTTGTCAAAGTAAATGACAGAGTGTGTTAAAGTCCAAGCTGTACTGCGAAAAGTCACAGAGTTGTCAGCATGAATTACAAATGGACCGTTCTCGTTAAAAAGTCCAAATAGAGACGATCCACCAGGTCCGCCTTGAAGCCACACGAGCAGTGGAGCTTCCGATGGATTGAACTGCAATAATTAAAGTGCAAATTTATTTAATACTTTAAGCAAAAATATTTGTGCATTGAAATTCAGAACTTACTGCAGCTGGAAAGAACCAGAAGAATAAATTCGAGTCGTATGTCTCATTCACAGTTAAAAATCCACTGTAACTGACAACATCAGTCAAGTTTGTCACTTTTGCTCTTTCTTGAGCCTTGTGGATTTCTCCAGCTTTAATCAACGGGGTGAGTAGCAAAGGCTCTTCTACATTTTCGCTGTAATTGACGTTCAAAGTCTGCGGGTTAATATTATTTTCAGTTTGTGAAATGACATTGTAAGTCATGCAGACCAATAATGCAAAAGTCACGAATAGCTTCATCATAGCAATGACTTTGCTATCCAGTACTCAAGGAGAAAACTGTGTAGCCGAGTCCTAACTGCATCTAATTATCACTCGTAAACTTTTGACCTCTAATCTTGCTCCACGGAACAGTACTGGAATGAGGTCACGAGTAGCATAAATGCTATCTATCATCTTTCACGTATTCAAGAACCGTTTATATAAATAAGTACATAAACAAGTCAAATGTGGAATGCATTTAAAGCATGTTTCAAGCATGTTTTTCTAATCTAGAACCAATATGACAAGGTAGAGATTTAAAATTAAATACGATAACTATACAAGCTGGAACATTGGGAGATTTAAAATCTTAAGATCTACAAGCAGCACGAAAAAGCATTACTTTTAAATTCAAGGTTATTGCACTACTAGAATAGTTACGACGAGGTCGGTGTGATAACGCACTAAGTATTTAATGAGAGACATTATTTGTAAACTAACTGTTGAGTGCATAGTCAGCAGTATTAGCTTACATGGCACACTCGTACAAACTCAATTCAAGTGCATATTAGTCAGTAGGCCCATTACATTCCTTAGCACATAGCCCACAAATACAGGCGTAGCCATCGATTATGAACCAGTTCGAACAACAGAGTATACTATTTTTTAAATCCATTATCTCGAAATATTTTGGCAAGAGTTCCAACAGAGGCCTTCGGGATGCGCCGTCGCTCAGGATCCGCAAAATCAACAGAATACAGTCCAAACTTTTCCCTAAGAAAATTGTTGGTGTTTACCCCATTTCCAATACCGTTCGTCACTAAGACTCATGCTGTACTCACGTGTATCCTGCATTCCACTCAAAATTGTCCATCAAAGACCATGCCATGTACCCTTTGACATTGCACCCATCCAGTTGAATGGCCTTGAGGACCTCATTGATATGAGACGTGAAGTATTCGACCCTATGATTGTCCTCCAGCCCCCCATTATCACTCGTGCCATTCTCAGTAATTATGACGTCTACATTGTTGTATTCATTTTTCAACCAATTGAGCAGTTTTCGGAGTCCCCAAGGAACAGACTTTAGCCACGGTGACCCACAGCCGGGCCAGTTTGGATCCAGATAGCGTTCAGTTTCAGAATCAGGCCCTAAAGAACTAGAATCTTAGCTCTTCGTACCTTTGATAATGACAGCAAATTGACTCACCCCACCCTTGCTGCTCCACAAACGGCGCGGGCTTGACAATATGAGTTGTGTAGTAATTTAGCCCGAGGAAGTCCAACTTTCCTTTAAGCCTCTGAATCCACTCGGGACTAAATTTTGGTAATCTGGACTCTTTCTGACCTTCCAGTGAGCTTTTCTTATCAATGAACTCTCGCATGACTGCAGGATAGTCACCTTTGATCAATGGATGTGCATTCCAGCCCATCTGTCATACATAATTTAAATGAAAATTTAAGGTTGATTTTAAAATCTTGAATGGCTTCTTACCCGAAACTGTAGCGCTCGCTCGGATGCCTTACAATGCTCAGGATTGGTTGGATCAGCAGGCTCATGCCACCAAGTGTCGGCTGCAATGCCGATTCTCCCCTGCTGAGAGTCTCTGAACTCTCGGTTGTAAATCTCGTAAGCAACTGCATGCGCTTTGAGCATTAAATGTGTACACAAGTAGGGACCTCTGCCGGGATTTTTGATTCCGGGTGCAAATATCCCGTTCTCGTAACCCTCAATGCAATAAATGTACCTGAAGGACAAAATCATTTTTAATAATCAAATAACTACAAATGTTTGTGCATTTCATAGCGTTTCTTACGGCTCATTGAATGTAATCCAGTGAGCCACTCGGTCCCCAAAGTTCTCAAAGCAAATTCTCGCATAGTCCCCAAAAATCTCAACCAGTGTTTCGTTCTCCCATCCGCCGATTTCTTGTAATGCTTGCGGTAGATCCCAATGGAACAATGTAATCATTGGTTTTATTCCAGAAGCAATTAGCTCATTAATGACTTTGTTGTAGTAGTCGATTCCAGCTTGATTGACAACTTCAGTGGTTCCTTTTGGAAGTATTCGGGGCCATGACAATGAAAGTCGGTACATTTTAACCTGAATGAAATTATTAAAAATCAATTCTTTCTACTTGTCAATAGGTATGGGCTTTGGATAACAAGAAACATTCAACCGCACCCCAAGCCGCTTAATAATCTTGACATCTTCCTTGTACTTGTGGTACGAATCACATGCTATGTCTGCATTACTCCGGTCGGCTATGTTGTGCGGAGTTTCATGGCAAAATTTGTCCCAAATACTTTCCCCCTTTCCTAAAAACAAGAATCAGAGCTATGACATCAAATTAATTAAAGGTTAAAGTCAAATTAATTTATTAATTAATTTATACGACTTGCCATCTTCCTTCCAGCCCCCTTCAATTTGATATGAAGATGTAGCCACTCCAAAGAGAAAGTCTTCAGGAAAGGTGTCGTACAAGAACTCTCCGCTCATAGTGGATGATAGCTAACGAATAAATTAAATTTAAAAGGGTTGCCGGTTGACTGAAGACTAATAAATACAGTAGGAATTCTATATCACTCCTCCACCAATACCACCAAGTCCTCATGCATATTAAAGCGAATAAGTAAATATAAGAGAAATCTAAGCACTCAATATTGCTTTTTATATGAAAAGCATTCAAGTCTTATCACCTCTATTTGTCTTATCAGAAAGAGGGATGCTTGTCAATGAATGTGTTCTTTATTTATTCAAATGCTCAGGCTAGCATATACACAGTTATTTTACAAAGTCAAACGTCAAATGTTTTCATTTTGCTAGTACATACACTTCTAGCAGCTTATAGTCGGTGGCGGTTGTGAGGTTTATGACACAGTAATGCCGAGCATACATAAATCCCTACACTACTTCTCCGCATAACAGCTATATATGCAACGCTGAACTTTACTTTGATTTACTTATATTTGTCTTCTGCTTGACCAACAGCTGTAAATGTGAAATAACTGTGGAAACTCAATGAATCAAGTGTATATAGCTAGTAGTCCCATAACGTTCCGTAGAACATAATCTAGGAAAACTGGAGTAGAGACTCTCTCAAACATATCGAAATAGCCAATTTGAATGGCAGGTTCCGGTACGGACCTCAGTCTCATCTCCATCTTTCGCTTGAATCCAGGCTCACGCACTCCTTCTCGTGCCCTCAGTAGAATCATTGACTTGGTCAGTCAGTGCCCTCTCATAGATGATTATGCATTATACGCCCAGGCTGTTGAAAATGAGCCAAGAAATACTATGCATGACCAAGGAAGTTCCGATACAAGCATGGTAGCTCGCAGGATGCTCCACCCATATAAGCACGAGACTGAAAAGCGAAAATATCCAGCGCCAGAGCTCATTGACGGTACTTTTCGCACGCAAAGTTGCGAATTACCCATTGAGTTACTTTACGAGCATTACATTCAGCTGAAGAAAAATAAAAGAAAATTAAATAAAATACCACAGCCAAATGAATGTGAACACTTGATTTACACAAATATTTCCTTTGAGATTCAAATCAGTGTCGATTTCGAAATTGGTATTCAAATCAAAAGTCAAATCAATATTTGAATCGGTATCGAAATTGGTTTTGAAATTGCTAAAGAAATTGGTTTTGAAATTGCTAAAGAAATTGGTATTAAATCTATATTCAAGTTGGTATTCAAAAGCTTGCATACCAGATGTTTCGATACCGATTTGTTATTTTGGAGGAAGGGTAATTTCTCCGCCCAACCCCCAAACTAACCCCACCCCGCCTCAAATTTACCCACCTCTGACCAAACTTACATCTCACTTTAAGCGGGAGGGTGCTTTTTCGTTGAGGTTACTTTTCGGGGGGTGGTACTCTTTGGCGGTATGTATACAATTTTTTAGGAGCATAACTTCAGGTAGTCGCTAAGATTCGGGCTCCCTTTCGTGAGGGGCTGAAATTTGGTGGTGAGGCTGTTGATGCGGCGGCTGATCATCTGCAGTCATATTTGCACCACATTGACCTCAAGAGTCCTAGACAAGATGAAGAATCATCAATTGAGGTCAAAAGGCCTACTATGGAAGTTGGAGGGACTTCGGAATTCCGTAAGAGAGTCACTTTCGAGGTGCCAAAGCCCAGAACCGTTATGTGATGGAGCACGTTTTTTGAATACTATGTCAGCATTCATTGCATTTGGATATTGAAATTAAATTTGTAAAGACGGTTCTTCAGTTATATTTTTATTTGTAGTGTTGTTGTTTGGTTGTGGGTTTTGTGGTTGCTGCTGTTGTTTGAGTTGTCCGTTTTGTTGATGCTGTTGTTGTGTTATTGTTGTTGTAGTATGTGGTGATGCTGTTAGATGCACAGTAGCATAGCTTATAGGGAAAAGGTTAAAGGTGTATCTATTCCCCCTTGTTTTGCATACTAATTTGGTCGCATGGCTTCTCCAGCCTGATTATACCCAAAAAGTGCCACGGTACATGCAGGCGAACATGTGATTTGCAAAGAAGTAGATGGTCATGAAGTAGCCGTTCAGAGTGCAAATTGCAATACAGTAGAGCTTGCATGAGAAGGTGATGAAGAATCTGTTTTTATTTGGCATTGCATTGATGAACAAAGAATAATTGGTGATGGATGATTCATTTCTCTTGACTGTGGTGACGGAATTTTATGTTGCCTGTGCTGATTAATTTTAATGGTGGTTGTGGTTTGTTGTTTTTTTGCACGCTTTTATTTTAGTCGTTTGCCGACGATGATCTTAGCTGGGATTATCACAAAAATAGGTTGACCTGTTTTCCTCCTCCCCCATCCCTTTTGTGTACAATTATTTATCTGAATATTAAGTTATTGGGATGTCTTTTGTTCCAGGAGATTTCCGAATTTTTCGTACCTGCAATAACAGGAGAGCAGTACACTTCTGCCTATCCCTTTTCTTCATTCACAAGACTGTTCGACAGTCAATTTAGGGAACTAGACAAGGAATTTGGTGCGCTTCTTTTCAAGTTTGGAAGGGAATATCAAGAGAAGACCACGCAAAAACATCGCTCTGGTTCTGTAAGTGCAGATGATCCTTTGAAGAAACGTGGTAAGGATACTAATGATTTAATCAAGCATTTCATTTAAAATTTTAGGACTTTTGTTCTGCCAGATACGTTATCTCACAGCACTGGTCAACCATTTTAAAGCACAAGCACAGGAATACATCAAACTTGCCTTGGATAAAATAATAGAAAGAGGAAAAGGTCAACTTAAATCGAAAATACTTCATGGTGGTAAGCCGTTCGATTTTAAAGTAATTTAGAAAATAAAATCATTTCAGTAAACATCATTTGTCATGTATGACAAGCTGTCCAGTCTGTCCTAGAGGCATCAACAGTCCAGGACAAAAGAATAGCCATGAAAAGCTCGATTTGCATAATCGAGCTTTCCTCCTCTCACAAATGTAATTGGATAAGCTCAAGGAATTTCAACATCGTAAAAACATCCGTTGTCAACAGGTTCAAAAAAACATTTGTCCTATTAACCAATGATTCACATCTCTAACGAGAAATAACCGCGACGTGATCAAGCAGGGTTTAACAGTTGACCCAATCAGGGAATAGGGCACTCTTTGGTGAGTAATTGGAGCCTTTGACTTGATGCGTATATACAAAGGTTCAGGAAATCTTCAAAAAATTAAAAGTAATAATTCTTCAAAACCAAAACGTTGATTTTTTTACGGAAACTAACATGGCAGTTTTAATCAATCAACCCGGACCCTTTGCAAAATGCCATATTTTTGATGTTTTGGTTTTCACACAATATGACGTCAGTGACACAAATCTGAAGTAAGTCGTCGTTTTTCTATCAAAAATCATATTTATATAATATATAAATATGACAGAAAATAGAAATGATATGTCTATGGATTTTATTGCCCCACAAATAAGTGACAAGCTCATTCTGATGGAAGCGGATCCCTTCGTTCTAATGCTCAACAAAGGGAATGAGACCTGTGCCGTCCAGTGCAATTGTCCGAAAAAAGCAATTCTCTCTCTTGGAGAAGATTGCCTTTATGCCTTGGACCTGAAGACACCTGTTGGAAGGAACCTCGTCGTTTCACCCTTCTCGGGATGCCGTCATGGAATTAGTTTCCGTAAGGATAGTAATATTTTTAAAGTTACAGAGTGTAAACCGACGAAGGAGGGAGACCATAAGGAATACGTGCAGGTGAGAACCCATGACAACTGGTACTGGATTTATTGCCCGAAATCGGAGTATTTCCTCGGAACCCGAAAACCCGAGCCATGCCCCGAAGCAGTATTTAAGTTGCCTTTATCTACCACATTAAGGATAAATGATGTGGAGTATGAAGGAGCCGTGCTCAACATTAAATACAAGGGCCAACAAAACCCGCTTGTTTGTTGACTGGACAAACTGGCACATTTGGCCACATTTTAATACAAGTTGGTTCAGTGATGACCTCGAAGACCCTTTCGCTGATGGACTGAAGGATGCGCTCCCGAATGTCTCTCACATTTGGATAACAATTGAAGTAGTCAGTGGAACTGTCCTGTATTTTGGGTTAGTGAGCATGAATTACCTATTCGACCGACTTCAGAGGATGCCTACCCGAATTGGACACTACGACGTTGAAGACTCGTGGAGATGACGCCCCTTACCGAAAGCCCGGATAATGCCAAGGAGGATCCAATGAAGATTCTCCAGCGTGGCGGTTAAATGGAGGAGGGTGTTATGAATATGTCCTAAGGGACTTAGTATGATAATAAGTGTAGCCTGTACGACATTGTGAAAACAATCTAACCTTGAACCATTGGACTTAACTGTATGTTTATTGGCATGTAAAAGACATTTATGAGTATGCTAAAAGGCATTCGGACCTTTCGTAATTGTTATGTTGTTTTGGGTTAAAGTATCAGGGTCACTTGAAGACCCTTTCCTGTTGTTTCAAAATTGTTTTGACTAAGACTGATCTCATCTTCTTGAAGTTGCTGATGTTTCTAATTAAGCAGTAGTTGGAAAACTGAGCTTGATGGTGGAATATTCTTTTATTCGGTTGCTATTAAACCCAGAAATGTTTACTTTGCATTTTTAAGTGGAGCAATTATTCGCTTCTGGTTGGTGTATACCTCCAAATATGGGTTCCGGCGCTATTAGTAAAATAATTGGTTGGTTAGGAGGAATCAGGAAGTCACTTTTGTGCATTAAACGCTGTTCAATCAGGGTCAATCGTTACAGGCCAGGCAACAAGCGCGTGCCATGTCGCTGGTTATCTTTTAATGATGGGACAACAGAGACTTCCATTTCCGACTTGGCCTATCGGGTCCAGTCCTCTTGTCGGTGAGCTTGTTACACTAGAAATGTCATGTCTCAAATGATGGAGGAAACCGTGGACACAACAAGAGCTTCTAGGACGCTTTTCCGACGAATTTCAGCCTGATTTCATTGGACAATTCAATTATTGTTGGCTTTTTTAAAAAGACTTTCTAGGAGTTTCTAAATATTGGATGACAACAACAATTTACTGTAGCTGAATTGATATGCGAATCTTGAAGCTAATCTTAACTCAAGTGCGTAATACGTATGTAGCACAGGTGATTCCAATGGAATTATCTTTAAATCTGATAAACCTGTAAAGAGAAACAAGTTATGACGAAAGTCCCTTCTTGTCAACATGTCTTGTCCCAGCAGTTTCCGTTTATGGAATGAGGTTCATAGCAATAAGTTTCATGCTGACTCCTCTCTTTCGATCACTTTCAGTCCCTTAAAAGAGCTTCAAAGGTAAAGTCCAAAGGTTCAACAAGTATTAATGAAATTTCCCTTCTTGGTTGCAGAATAAAATAAACAAATGCTCCAAAAAATCACATCGAAACAGATGATACATTTTTTATTTGCATTTCAAAAGGTTCTTTGAGGGTGATATCGAAATAATTCTAGCACATTGAACGAATAGTGGCGGCAAGTAGTGCAGTTGTCCTTATTTAGCACATGAAAACAGTTTTAAGCCCTGCATTTTGTTGCTAGCTACGGTCGGTCTGTACTTCACAACAACTACGACGAAGTGGCGGTCCATGTCAATATTCAGGCCAACATGGCTTCACAATACAACGTTGAACATGATAAAAATTTACAAGAGGCCACGTGTTTGTTCGCGCAACTTGACTTTGCCACACCCACTACCATATTCAGAATGGCAAATGCCCTTGGTATATGTTACTGAGTGTATAACGTGCACAATTGATACGTGCGTCGTGGTCGTGGTTCTCCGACCGGTGACACATAGAGTCAATACATATGTTTTACTGTAAACGCTAAAATTCTAACACAGAATATGTGCGATAAGAAACAGCCCTGCAATTAAAAACTAACCATTCTTATGCATTACAAGTAGCCCGGACACATTCCTCAGCACGTAGTCTAGAAATACTGGCGTAGCCACCCTCTCAAATGTATGGAAGTGACCTATTTGAATGCCCACTGCCGGCACTGACCGCAGCTTCATCACCATCCGTCTCTTCAACCCCGGTGCACTCTCTGGAGTTCCTGTCCTCAATAGGACAGCCGATTTTGCCAGCTTGACCAATTTCGGAATGGCAAATGCCTTCTCATACATTACTGAGTACAGTGTGCATAGCAAAGCAAATACAACATAATACATAGAGCCAAATATGGGATCAGCGGAGAAGTATGCAATCATGAAGTAGCCAGTAAAAGTGCACATGGATATGCAAAATACTTTGAACGAGAAAGTGATGAACCTGTTCATCTTGTTGAAAAGACTAACTTGGAGTTGGATTTTCTTCAGTTG
>JAQIWI010001015.1:0-19884 GCA_034698825.1 Deuterosminthurus bicinctus | reverse complement strand
AATCATTAAGAAAGCGTGCCAGCGTGCACAGGATATTTATCCAGTTTTTCTATAAATGAAATTACTCCTACATTTTTACGTCAAGCATGAAAACGCTCAATCTTTTCCTTGCAATAAAATCCATGCTAACCCCTAACTTCAATGCACACAATTACGAACCTGCGCCATAATATTGCACACTATCAAATAGACTCACAAAAGCTCAAAATTTGTCGCAGAATTCTAAACAATCAGTTTCGAGGTAATTAATTAGATAATGAGTGTTACAACGCTAATTCCACGCTGCGGATTGCATTAAGTGGAGCATTGTGTGCGCCCTCCTATATTCCATCCAGTAATAATAAATGTAGCAATCCATGTATTTGATCACTGTGCCCGTGCCCGTAATGATGATGACAACAATGACGATTAGATGTGCTCAAGGAGTTTCTCAGCAAACAAATTCCCTTTGCTGTGACAACAGTGTGATCCCAACTCATTATTTAACTCCTTCATTGCACAATGGAAGTCATTTTTCTTCGTCTATTTTAATCTCTGGGTTTTATTTTATTTTTTTACATAACCAACTAGTTAACTGTTGCTTGGTAAAGGTTAATCGTGTCCTGTTCTCGCTTCATCGTTCATGAAAATCTCTGAAAAGACTTCAAGTTTGAGCGAGAGAGTGACGTGTGTGGGGGAATTTCATGCCGTCACGTTTCTTTCATGCAGATTTTCATAATTCATTCATGTCAGGCTCGAAAATTCACTCGTGTCCCTTCATGTACCATGCTCTCCCTGACTCATCTCATTGCTCCATTTCTCTCAAGCACCATTAATTTCCCTAATAAAGCATTACAATTATTTCCTCGCCAATGAAACATTGTGCATAGAAATACCGGCGGTGGTGTGAGGACTGCCGTTGCATTTACCAAGCGGCATTTCCCTTTCATTCGTTCATCCCTTGAGGCATTCATCGTGACTTAAGTCTCTCTCACTCGCTTAAACATAAACAAACCGCCCACACTCAATTCTGCCTGTCTGTCTCTCATCAAACTGATTCCTATCTCACTCATAGTTTCCGTTCAAACATTATGCAATCGGGAATAATTTTCAAAGCCCATTACATCTCACTGCTTGCAAGAACCTTGAGAAATACGACTGATATATCAAGTTATTGCATATAATAACAATAATATCATCATCATGTTTAAATTGGCCCACTGTCAAAGTTCAAACTGAAGTGATGACGGGGATCTCATTATTTATTTTTACTCGCAGCTCATAAAAGCTCAAGGAACCTCCTTCAAGGACGTTCAAAGTCAACAAACAATACTGGCTTTAAACAAAACCTTTAATGTGAGTTGTATGAGAACTCGATGTCATTGCGGTCGCCATTACTCTGCGTTCTATAGTTTGTTTGCGTGGTAATTAGTGCCATCGAAATGACGAACGAGAGAGAGGACTTTGGTAGTGAGGGCCATAGGGCTAGAGGCGAATGTATTTTCATATGATGATGGCTTGATCCAAAGACGGAAATGAAATTTGCAAATGTTTGAATTTTGCATAGAGGTACAGGTAAACTTACGATGGAAACGACAGGAAAAAAGGATGTTGGATTGAGCGATAAAGTCAATTTTTCTCATGGATGGAGAAATTGCAACGAGATGAGATGTTTGCAGTGCGTGAAATCCATCTGATCCTTGATTGTTTTGTTTGAGTATAGTAATCTGCGCCTTACATGCACAAATGCATGGTAAACAAGTCATACAGAGGAATACTATAAGACTTCCCCGTGCTCATACTGATAAGAGGAAAACAATGAATTTACTATTTTTTTTACTTTTGTTTTCTATTTGCACCATTTTTAATTCACAATCTTGCAGCCCAGTGTAATGAATTTCATGGACTGTGAAAGAAAATATTTGTGTGAGGGGATTAATTATACATTTGGGCACCTAATCTCCTCAATCCCTCTCGTGCTTGACTTTACCAGCTCCCGCAAGGCTAATGTCTCAAGCGTTACAAAGGTAATCATAGAAATGATAACAGACTGCCACCACCTAGCAGTGCAATCATATGCAGAGTAATGGACAAGGGGACAATGTTTGTTACGGCCTAACTTAGTGTGAGCTGAATGTGGCTTAAGGCGTGTATGTGTTCATCTAGGTCTGTCAATATGTTTATGTGTGTTGCTGTTGGGTGACTTGAAAGTAAGAATGCGCATAAGCCTAAGATCTACACACTGTCGTTGTGTTTATTGTGCGTGCTTATGCATGCGTATGTGATTGTCGGTCATCAAATTAGGTGACTTAAATGAGTCAGGAAAGGGAAATTAATGCCGTCATGAGTGAATGAAATGGATTATCAAGTAAGTTAGAGATTTCTGCCGACATAATAACGAAAAAAGGAATTAAAACAGCGTCACTTGTTCCAATGGCGTGACATGATTTACTCGTACATTATTATGTCCTTTCCATTAAGTCTTTTGGGGATAGCATGCGTATATAGTTTAATGCCACATGAAACTTAATTACTCATTCACCCCGGTCGTAGCGGCATTTGGGGTTGGCCATTTAACTGTCCTTCTCTACCGGGGAGAGGTATATAAATTCCCAGTTCAACTTCCACTTCCACATCAGTCTTAAATCTCAGCTCAACAATAACTTCAAAGTTTGAAAACTAAATCTGAAAATGGCAAAAATCTTTGTAAGTGCAGTGAAATTGTTTCATCCGGCTCAAGTGTTTTTTTCGGCTCCGGGATTTACTAAGATAGGTTGATCGTTTGTTTTTCAGGCTTTCACCGTTCTTTTGGCCCTCGTGGCTGTGGCTTTTGCCGCTGAGGCAGAAAATTCCGAGAAGAAGGAAGACCTTGAGACTGCCGCTGGTCATTATTATGGTGGTGGCTATGGACATGGCTATGGACATCACAGCCCGAGATATTATGGAGGCTATGGACATGGTTATGGCGGATATGGACACGGCTACGGTGGACACGGCCATGGATATGGTGGTTACGGACATGGGTATGGTGGCTATGGACATGGCTACGGTCATGGTATCGGACACGGTTATGGTAAGGACCTTTTAGAAGCACCCGGAATCCACTTCTATAGCTTGGATTGCCCCTGTAGAATCTCATGTCCTTGCAAAGCTGGATACACTATTTCATGCCTCGCGTCACATTGTTAGATTTTTATGATTTTTACGCCAATATTGAAATTCCAGGCGGGTACCGATCATATGGTCTCCAAGGCTACGGCGGGCACGGCCATGGCTACGGTGGTTATGGGGGTGAGTCCACAGTTCAATTTTTCAGGCGATCCCTTTGAATATTATTAAATCCTTGTGGTCCTAATGCCTTCCTGACGCGTCCTCCTGTCCCTAATGCTCATCATCTTTCGCATCTATTGCAGGCTACGGTGGATACGGTTACTATGGTTAAGCTATGGCCGTAATAAACTAGTGGGAGAGGATGCCTGGTTAGTAAACATGGCCAAAGTCCTAGACCGAACATACAACATCGTCCCATACCTATTAGGCTTGGATTCACAGAACAAAAAGACAAACAAAAAGAAGAATACAATGACGACGAAGAAACCCAACCCCCAGCCCTCTTCAGGGTATTCGAAAAGAGACACCAAAAAATTACCTGCGTCAATTGCTGCAATTATCGCTAAGTTGTAGTCAGTTTTAAATTTTATTTTTGTACCTGAACAAATTATCCAGTCATTGTTTTCTCTGCCGGTATGCATAAACTTGTCAATCCGTTGCTGAAATAAATGAATTGTCATTAATTCAAATCATGTGTGTCGTTGGTATGCTTTCATCATCCGTTAATTCTGTTTCACTTTTCGACCGGGAAGGTCACTTTGCCCAGAGAATTCGCCCACAAACTTTACTGCCGAATTTCTTTATGCCTTCTTGAAATAATTTCCATAAGCCTGTCCATACAAAGTCACAAGTTCGTGTATCTTCCCACTGTCAAACCTAGTTAGCCTCGCAGCATATTACTGAAAGTTATGTTCCTCCTTCGCCTGTTATAAGGCAAACAAAAGAGCTTTGTCATAAACGTATACACTACCAATTAGCAACAACTTTGATATTGAGATAAGTCTGTGTAAATGCCAGCTAATTCACTCAAACACTTGAACAGCGTTCGAATCATTACGCAATGAAGCAAATGACACGCATTGAAACATCGTGTATGTTTACAAGAGTAAAATACCCCGTGAGATTGTCTCAGTCTTGTCAGTTAAGGAAGCAATGAGCAAAGTAAATTGAAGGTTTCAGTTGTACTAAGTACAGCAACGTCCTGTTCTATTCCTGAAAGTCTGCTCGCCCATTAAGTACACAATTAAGCGTGCATAGCGTCCATAAGAATACAAAAAAAAATTGCATTATGAGGAACACCGATAAGCAATCACAAGTCAACGAGTGTCTCAATAATCTCATTTATCTAAATACATGACGGCAGAGGAGGAAAAAATGTAAACATTTCGCACTTGCTCCTGTGGGAAAATACTTTGTTTCTTTTGAAATGCGGTCACGTCTGCTGACAAGTTAATTAAAACCGAACCGAGGCCTCGGGTGTGAGCTCATGATAATAATATCTAATGACAAGTTGGCTATGCAGAAATGACAGTAAACTGCAAAAATCTACCTCAATGTATTACTTTGTATATGAATGTGCAAGCTTATTAACTACGTACGTACGCAACTATAAATCACCATACGATTGGCACCTTCACACGCTCATCTCGCATGCCGCAATGATTCGCACGGTAGTTAATGCATTAAAAAGAAACTCACAATAATTGCAAACTGTCGCAGAAACGGAAGTTAATTTGATAAGAGACGCATTGTATAATAATGATGGCATTTCCGTATCCATAAGTCTCTGACACGGTCATAGTTCGTCTCTATTGTCATTGTGACAGTTGGGTGACATGAGTTGACACTAGGCCAGACGTAAATTGCATCAACACTGACCCACTCGTTCATCTTACCACTTGAATCTCTCCTCTGTTAAAGCCTATTTTTCAAGGATTATCCACTTGAGGTGACACTATGGAGAGTGAGCTCATTCAAATGAGAGGGAAGATATAGCGCCCTACTTGCCATAATTATTTATAATTGCACCTCGTATTGTTCCTTCACACATAGCGACACACACGGCCTAAAGTACTACAACAGCCGGCCTTTCCTCCTTGAAACAAAAGGGAAATGAAATGATTCATTGCATAACTAGTGTCGGTGCGCGTTGGACTATCACACGTTATGTACGTAGCGGCTTCTCACGTCCATTATGCAGGTGGACACATCACATAATGATAGTAATAATAATAGACCTCATATCAAACTACACAGTGGAACAGTGCGAGGGTAAATATATTCAAGCTGATTGAGCTTAAAACATGCATTTTTTAAGTGAGAAAATTCTCTAACTACCTCAGCTGATTATCAACCATGTTCTTGTTTTGTTTTTACTCTACAACTATGAAGAAATTTTCATTAAGGTCATTTTCCCGTACCATTCTGACTCAGCTCAGACGAATCATATAAAATGCTGAGCCCCCGTCGGAATTAACATCAGTTTCAATCCGCTTCTAGTCTCAACAACAACACCAATTCTTTACTCTCACTCATACAATCCACCATTTTAAACCAAAATGGCCAAGATCTTCGTAAGTGCCCGGGTGAATTTGTGAAGTGTTTGTTTGAGCGTTCTGCTAAAAGAAACGTTTGTTTTTTTAGGCTTTCGCTGTCCTCTTCGCCCTCGTGGCTGTGGCTTTTGCCGCCGAAGAACAGAAAACCGAGGTTGCGGAGGAGAAGAAGGAGGATCTCCAGACCGCTGCTGGTAACTACTACGGATACGGACATGGCTATGGTCATGGATACGGGCACGGTCATGGCTATGGACATGGCTACGGACACTACGGATACGCTCCAGTCGTCTATGGTCACGGATACGGACATGGCTACGGTCACGGATATGGTCATGGACATGGATACGGTCATGGACATGGATACGGTCATGGACACGGTTACGGACACGGTCACGGACACGGTAAGTCGCTGGACTAGTCATCAGATTTTGCAATCAGTGCAAGAATTTTGTATGATTATTAATCTTGTCTTCGGTTCCAGGATACAGTTCATACGTCCTCCACGGACACGGCTATGGTGGGCACGGTCATGGTTACGGCCATGGTCATGGTGAGTCCTGGAAAACCTAAAAATTTGTCAACTTTACAGTCAACTTTTTATTAATATGAAATCTGTTTCAAAATTCAGGTTACGGATACTACGGTTGAGCGTACTATGGTTAACAAGTTCTGGTTCGGTCACATGGCTATCTGCAAACCTCAAGCCACATCTCAATTGACCTCATCCAAAATCTATTTAACAAATCCAAACTCGTCCAGTCCAATTATTATTTTACAGAGGCTTTTATTTTTTTATGAAATTATTATAGTAACTTATTGTGAATTCGGCAAGTCAAATTCTGTTGTTTTGTACAGTAAAGTCAGAAGTATTTTCAGAATTTCTAACCTCTAGCATTTATTATTTTTACTACTACAATTTCCTCATTCCTACATCTCTACTGAATTCTAAAATTAAGTCCACTTCATAAACATGGCACTACTAATTCATGAATGCACACAAAATACCTTAGTTTTAATACTAAATTGCTTAAAGCCAAATGCAAGGAACCAAGGGAATAAGGAGGCCGGGTTACATTCTCACATTCTTAGATTGTGTATAATACATACAAATTGGCATAGAACTTAACCGTTCATCGTTAAGCAATCTCCTTGTAAGGATTTCAAAGGAACTTTAGGTTTCATTAGGGTGCGAGGTATAGGAACAGGAATCGGACACTCAATTCTCCACCAAAAGAGAAATCTCGGAGTTATCATCATATTCATTGCTCGAGTCTTGATTGTCATCTCCGAGACTATCAGCGAGGGAGTCCCGTCGATGATTATTCTTATCGTTGCCGTTCTTTGGAGGCACCGTTCCCAAGTCCAAGTCAGTCTCAAATGGCAGTCTTTTTTCGCTTGAAATATAAGAAGCAGCTTGTCTTAAGAAGTCAACTAAATTCTTGGCTTCTTCGCGCAAGTGCTCATGGGTTGATTTGGCTGCTTCAGCTTCATCTACTAATTTTTGGGCTAACTGATGTCCTGCTGTCGTTTCCTGTAGAGAATAAAACGCACCTCATAAGCCCACATTAACTTGCATAAAAACAACGTTCGGACAGAATCGAACCTTCACAACAGCCCCAATCCTCCTTTCAACATTAAGGACGTCACTAGCCAGTCTACTAATCTTCTCCCGAGTAAACTCCAAAGTCTCTCGAACCGTCGCAATGTTTTCTTGAACACTCCCAACGTCCTGACGGAGAGACGAGATGTCCACATCTAGCTGCCTCAACTGGAATGCAAATTCCCTGAGGTCATCCTGACAATTTTGGATGTTATTACTCATCTCAACCGAGGCCCTGCCGTTGCAAATACTCTCAGATTTATGAGTAGCAGCGGCTTGATTTCGATTACGACAAGCGCTTCTGGGACGAGCGCTGTCAAGCAATGGAGACGCATTGGCCGAGGATGAGCTATTTTTAGTGTAATGATGCCCTCCAAATGCAACAGATTTGTTCGACTCTGAGTCTTGACCCGTGGGACGCTTCCTGCACCTTTGAAGTGAAGCGTAGACACTAGTTTGATTTTGTTTTTCCGCTGTTATGGTGCTCAGGCTACTACCACTAGAGGCTCGACGAAAGTTCGATGCAAGTTCGGGCATGGGAAAAATAAAATTTTCGGCATCCAAATTCCTGGAAGAGCGGGGTGTATTACATGTAGACCTAGGAATACTGGGACACATCCTCCGAATTACTGGTGGAGGTGGTGTTACCGGACAGAGCTTGAGAGCTAAAGCATAAGTTAATGGGAAAATTACATAATATCCGACATAACACACATCAGTCTTCACCAAACATAATTAATCTATTGCTTACCACCTGGCAGCGGTGCTGTCGGTATCGCAGGAGCCTTACTAGCCCCTGATTTCTTACTTGGGGGCGTGCTGTCTCTGATGATATGCAGACCTTCATCGGATGAGGAACTGTAGCAGTACGTCATACCAGATTTCTTTGTGAATGGCTCCTCCATGATGTGACTGAAGCGAGATCTGCGTGTGTCGGACCATTTCGCTGGAGAATGCGTGGTCACGCGAGCAGAAATCCTGCGAGAATAAGCTTTGTTCAATCTCAAAACTTTAGTTATTTTTCAAAACGCTGCCAAAAATACTCACTGTAAAATCCAGGCCACTGTGAACTTCAAATCCAAGAATTATTCATTTCATACGGACATTCAGAGAGTAAATGAAGATGAGAAATGATTATTATACAAGCTACAAGTGCATGATTCAAGAGGTGAAAAAAACTACAGATTAAATCACAGCAAAGTTAAGAGAGATAAACACATGCAGTACTTTTAATTACGTATCACAAATGGAGCACAAACCATAAATTAAAATATTAAAACGATGATGCGTTCACATTCAAAAATAGCACAATATGAACTCAGAACGCAAAACGGAAGTCCTGTCTACCTCGAGGCAGTTCTGGATCCACTTGATCGATGACTGTCGGCGTCTTCTCGGTCCTGGCCCTTACTTCCATTTCCCTGAGAATTTCTATCTTCAATGTCTAGGCTGCCTTCCCTATCGCCAAGTAGCTCATCGTCTGTCGTTTCTTCTCGTCGTTCCACATCAACTTTGACGATACTTCTCGCATTCGGAGACCGATTTCGTGACTGACGGGGTTTCTGTGGCAGTCGGCGTCCCTCTGGACCACGAGGTCGTCCTTTGGCCATTTCAACGTTCAGTCTTCCTTCAGATCGGGGGAGAGACCCATTTTTGTCACTCAAACTGTCGCCCTTGCCGTCATCCTTCCATAAAAATGTTATCATCCACACAACGAGGTCATTATTAAGACAGTTGTTGTGGAAGTTTTGATATGCACAACTGCCTCCCTTACCTTCCTTGACTGCTCGGCCCTCTTCCTGCTTATCGCCTCATTAATCGCTGTCATCCATTGTTTCATCTCTTCTGGGGTTTCAGCGGCGAGGTAAATTCCCTAAAATTAGCATCAGTATTTAGTCCAACATGTCATTAACTTGATTCAGCGTGGTAATGGCTATGAAGTACAATAAATGAAATGGCTATGAAGGAAATTGACCGACAATAAATAACTTACCGAACTACAATCGAAAAAGCCTGGATCCGAAGCTGCGATGCCAAAGACGTTGGCGACCTTCTTACCAAATCGGGGACTTGCTTCCGTACAAGAACGATATTGTTCCAAATTTATGTAGCTCGTTGGTTTGTTGTTAGGCTCCTCATTTCTAAAGAAATACACGCCACTCTTGACAAGAATACAGTATCGATCTCGCCATTTTCCACTAGATAAAAATCCTCTGCCACTCAATTTCTTCAGCAGTCCCGATTTTTGTGACTGTTCTTTTACATTTGCCAACGTAGGAAGCGTCTAGATCACAAAACAATCGAACCATTAAAAACTAAAAAAACGCATAATGAAAGAACTCAGTAACCACATGATAACTGATTAATAATCAACAAAAAATATCCAAGCAATTAGTCCCTAATTTTGCATAAAATTTAGTGAGCAAAAAAATGTCACACCATTTTAACATGTGGTCTACCGTTTACTACCCTAACGTCAACTAAGCGAAATTCCAAACTCACATCAAATTGGGATGACTGCGAACCATTAGCGCCCAAAAAGGAATGTCGTCCAAGCTTCAATGAAAAAGGAGACGCCATCATCTCATTAGTTGAGACCAAAGACTGCTTCTTGATTTTCTGCAAAAAAAATTCAATCAATATGTCAGAACTTGACAAGACATTAATCCAACTCTTTCCATCCCTTTTATAATAAATAATGTCAAACCTTTTTACACATTACAAAAACTTGTTCCACTTCAATCAATACCAAATAACCAAACTGAACAATCAACTATGCCCACTTCTATTGAACCCAACGTGGGCGTTAATATCAACTAGTCTCCGCCAAGTCAATTTTCTGACTGTAAATGCAAAAACGCTGACACTTTCCTACTTATTCCCACAATTCCACAACAGACTCGGCTCTATTTACATTCCAACCATAATATATTAATAGCTTCTGATAATAATTGCTTCTGAATCGCGTGAGCAATAGGATTCCGCTGTGTATTATATGAGTCACCCTTTCCTCACAGTGCCCCAAACAAAAAACTGTCGTCTTTATACGCCAACCCTTCCACATCAAATGCCCACAAACTGAGCTCAAAACTTAATGTATATTTTGTATCGACTGAAACTGATAAGAAAATCTCTCTCATTTCAAGAGAAGTCCGAAAGGCAGGACGACTCACAGACTTGTTCGTCATAGATATTTTTTTAAGGGGGAATAAGACGTCCGTCAGTCCAGCACCCCGAAATGTTGATAATTATTATGACGCAACACGTGCCGTCGACTGCGGACATGACGCGACAAATGACTCTGAGGTTTTGTGATTAATCAATCGGAGTGAATTTTGACCACAAACAGGATAAAATCCAGTATTTCCCTTTGCTTTGTAAATTCCAAATGACGTCGGTCATTTGGACCCATATTCCCCAAGCCGCGCTTCCGTAAAAGTTTCCCTATTTGCCTAAGGCTAAATGTAAACAAATACAAATGGCAATGGGAGGCATCATGTCTATTAGTATTCAAAACATGGGGCTAATTTCCTGCTAATTAGATGGTTAAGTAGAAATATAGACTAAATATCCAATCAATTCCACCAAGTTTGTGCAAGTCAATGATCCTTTACCTGAGTCCAGTCTCAGCTTGTCCCGGTATTATCAAATGTCACGATTGCCAAGAAGACAACGACACGAATGCTACGATGACAATGACAGGATCGGACGGAAATATCAAAATTTTCTCACTGTAAAAATTCAACTGCTACATTCAAGTGGAAGTATGAGACTGTCTGGCATTACACACACTCGTTATCTGTCAACTCGGAGTCTTCTCTCATATATTCTGCGGGTATTCTTGGGAGGAATGAGGGAAAAACAGTGTAATATGCGCCTCTGTCGTCGTCCCGAGCTGTTGAAATTGTCAACTGAACATTACTCGCTCAGTTATTTTTGCATGTGGAAAGAGTTGGAAATTCCGGAGGAGCACCCTTAGCTGACAAAAATAGACACCCTCATAATCAAGGAGGAGGGAGTCTTTGCTGGCACTAATGTCCTCTCGGGAAACTCTCCCCTTCGTCGTCTATACACTTCGGCCTTATTGTCACAAGAGCTCTGGATTCATTTTCGGCTTGTAGGGTAGAAAAAAACAGGACTGAAAAATAATTCACTGTCTTCGTCTCTGCTCCTTCGATTTCAAATGGAATAGTAGTAGTAGAAACTGTGATGATGATGATGAGCACTGAAAGTTGACTTTGAGCATTGTGGCAAAGTGTGTCCCAGTCCCATAAAAGGAACTGACTGAATGTATTTAAATGACGCTACATGTGAATGTGTCTGACTGTATTAGAGTGGTACAATATGAAGAAGACTGTGTGAATGCCAAAGCTAGTGCCAGCTTCTGTTCAAATTGCCAAGCAAACAGGAAATGCTGACAACTTGGAATCTATTTCCGTTCAACCGGAGACAGTGGATGAGTGAGCTTTATTGTGAAGCTCAGGCAATCACATTGCACTCACTGGCAACTCTCTGGCCTTCCATTTATATGAATGCGTCGTTATAATGATGATAAACATACTGAAGTAATAAACCTCTGGGTGCCCCAATGTCTCTACTCTCCATCACTTTCATGACATAAATGACAAGCATGCTGATAAAGCCTCTTTATTTGCAAATCATTTATATGCATTGTCGCTTTGTTTATTTACACAGGGGATTATTTTACAAAATCATATATTGCTGTATACAAAGGTAATAAAACATGAACTATTCTTGAGAGTTGTTTACATAATACAAAAAAAAAGTTGAGGAAAATATCTAAAGTTCAGTCGTTTCTAGATGTTTTTTAAGTATTAGGCAAGTCCCGTTGTTGTCCATGCGATTGTTGTAGACGAGATTCCTATGGAAGGTGCGATTCAAGTCGTTCCGTCTCGAAATATCCGCATCGGACCCAACAAAACTTCGCATGTGGGACGACGGCGGTGATGCGGACTCCGTTGCGATGGCATTCTCGTCCAGCGAATCCCTCGATTCAGAATTTTCACTTGAAATACCATATGACATTGACCACTTGATTAGTACATTACCCACACTTTCTTTTACCTCTCAGCCAGTTAAATAAAGTACAAAGCGATACAAAAGTTACACTACTCCACAAAGTACAAATTAAGAAAATGAGAGTTACAGAGAAAGAGAAGAGCGTTGGTGTTACGAGGATTATTAGCGCAAAGTAAAATCGTTAGTACGGCCACCCTATCACACGTCCCGAAGTGTGTTCTTGCGGGCTAAAGAAATAACTAACTGCAATATCAAACGGATAAACTTCATTCTGAATACCTGAGCGAGTCCTCTTTGTACCAACTGTTGTGGTAGGCCTGCATCCAAATCGGATTTGACCCCTCCCCGCTATGAACATTTGTATTCGGCACGTTACCCGTACGTGGGATGATGGCTGAGGATGAACCTGAGGGTCCCAGAGTAATTTGAGCTACATTCATTATTAATTAGACCAATCTATTCCTTTGAAATTCCATTAATTACCATAAGCATTCGCCGTAAGGGCTTTCAATTGCCGCTGGTACTTCGCTCGTTGGGCGAAGCAAAGGGAAATGACGACAACTAATATGAGAGCGAAGAACAGGGCTGCTCCGGATGCATATACTAGAATTAAATTCTTTTGCTCCTCTTCCCCTTTGACCGCAGAATGCGTTAGACTAGAAGCTTGTGTGTCGAGTACATTGAAATCCTTGAAAAGTTCGTCCAAATCTTCAATATTCAGGTCGATTAATTTTAAAACTTGATTCACTTCCAGGACGGCGTTTTCCTCGGGATGAACCAAATGGATGTAGAAGTCAGTTTTTGTTTTATCGACTGAGCCATCTCGATTCTCATGAAACTTAAAGTTCTCGTCCACATTTACCACTACCCCTGTCACGTTCGATAGTGTCCTGGTAAACACATCCACGTGTTGTCGAACTTCACTAGGACTCATCCGAACGGTCACTTTAACTTTCTGATCTTCTCGAAGAAGATAAATTAAGGCCTTGGCCCGGTCGCTCAGCCCGCTTGTATCATTCACTCCGATATTGATGACAAAATGCCCCTTCATGTCAGGTTGTGGGTCAAATGCCAGTGAGATGGCTCCTGAATCATGGTCGATGGAGAATAGCGGATTGTCGTTGTTGAGTAAATGGTTGAGACCTTCGGAGAGAGACATGGTGATTGGTGGAAGGAGATAATACTTGAGTTTTGCATTCGGTGCTGAATCTGCATCAATGGCTTTGACAGACATGAATGCTGTGCCGAAGTCTGTGTTTGTTGTTACTCCACCAGTGAAGACCTTGCGTACGAATTTTGGGGCATTGTCGTTCACATCGATCACATGGATTGAGACTTGCAAGAAGGAAGATGTTTTCTGGTTCATCCACTTGTCACGGCGGAGGCAATCTTCTGTCGCAACTATCATAAGGCTATGATTTGATTGTTTTTCTCGGTCCAGACGAACTTTCGTTGTGAGGAAATGATTGAGAGGATCTACAGCAAAGATTGTGGAAGAGTTCTGATTGTCTGGGACGATGAAGTAGCAAACTTGTGAGGATTTCTTTTCTTCTTCGTCCTCTTCGTCTCGGTCGATTGTGGCCGGTAAGTTGACTCGCTCTCGCCCAGGTGATATATTTTCTGGAATAATTGATTGATACAATGTTAGATACATTTGCTAATTTATTGAGTGTGACCAATTCTCTTACCAGTGAAATTCGCAACGAACTTATCGACAACAAACTGCGGCTTAAAATCATCCACGTTCCGCACAAGGATCGTCAGGTCCAAGTCTGTGGATAGGGGAGTTGGTACGCCCAGGTCATGGGCTTCGATACGAATCTACAATCGTCGTAATGAAATCGTGTGTTAATAAACTTTAAGTGTCAATCAATACGAGGGAATGTTAAATCGAATGACGCATCTTACATGGTAAAGTTTTTGGCGCTCTCGATCCAACAACTTTGCCAATGTGATGACACCGGTGACAGCGTTGATAGAGAACGTTTCCCAATGACCTGCGACATCTTGGCGCAAGCTGTATCGAACCACTCCGTTTAATCCAATGTCATTATCGATTGCTCGAACTTGAATTATCGATGTACCGATCGTTGCATTCTATAACAGCATATTTAATTTAATAACGATAAATTCTATGTACAACTCATGTCGCAAACATCTTGCTGTAGAAATATACCTCCGGTACGCGAATAGTGAAGTTTTGAGCGGGACTAATGAATACTGGCTGGTTGTCGTTAAAATCTGTACAAGCAAATGCAAAATCAAGTTAAAAATTACTGAATGATTTAGCAAGTAATGTGAAGACTACGGATACTAATCCAATTATCATACCAGACACACAAATCTTGGTATCCATGGACGCGACATTGGGCGGCTTTCCACCATCTTGCGCCTCGACGACCAACGTGTAGTTACCGTAGAAACCTTTGAGCGATCTTGCCGGTATAACCTTGGCAGAATTCTTCCCCTGTTCCAACCTAAACAGTCCCAATTCGTTGCCCTTCTTAATCTTAAACGAGATCCATCCATTAGGCGTCTCAGGGTCGTCATTGTCCTTTGCCCTAACGGTCATAATTACATCTTCGTGAAACTCTGTTACGGATGCGCAACTGTTAGGTTCTACAGGCTCAAAAACTGGAGTCTCGTCGTTGATGTCGGACACAACAACGGAAATCTGCTTGAATGCATTTCGACTCTCTCCAGCAGCGTAGCCAAATCGGTAATTGTCCCACGCTTGAACTACTAGAGAATATGTCGATGCCTCTTCGCGATCTAGAGGCTCAGCGACGCGGATATAGCCGGATTCTGGATCCACTACAAACTTCCCACCGGAGGACTTCCGGTCTAAAAGGTACGTAACTTTGCCATACTGGCCTGAGTCTTTGTCTTGAGCTTCGATTTTAGCCACGATCGTCCCAACTGCGGCGTTTTCGGTCACGGTGAAGTTTGTCACACTGTCTTTGAATATCTGTAATGTTAAATTGTGGAAATTATTTCATGAACACATTACTACTCATTTCAACTGCATAATTCATTTCAATTCTTACCGGACTATTGTCGTTTTCATCAATCACAGCAACGTAAACTTGAGTTGTCCCTGACCGCTTCGTAGCAGACTTGCTTGAATCCTCTGCGATGACCGTGAAATTCAGCCATTGTCGCCTTTCACGATCAATTTTAGCTGCCACATCAATGGTGCCAGTTTCTGGGTCAATTCGTAGAGGGAAATTTGCTCGATCGATGTCATCCTTTTCGGGCCTTAAAAAGTAACGAATAGACTTGTCGACATCCGCGTCATCTGCTGTAACAGTCAACACAGGCGTTCCAATCTTCGAATTTTCTGGTACTGACGTCAAGTATGGATTTGCTCTGAAGACCTAGAATTTTAAATTGACCTCAGCTTTGCTTCATAAATTGAAGTTGATTTGAAAAAATTGATTTAATTTACCGGTGGATTGTCGTTAACATCATCGACTCGCAGGATGAGCGATGCAGTCGCCTGTTGACGACCTTTTTCTGCTCCCAAGTCTTCTACACGCAAGCCAAGCTTCACAGTTTCCATCACCTCACGATCCAATGTACCAATGACCTTCAAAACCCCGTCCACGGATTGCAACTCGAAGACTTTGGCTAAATCGATGCCTTTAAGCAATCTTCCGTTCTCATTTCTTGCCTCGGAGCGATTGAAGTCGATGCCATAACGGAGTAGAGGTTTGAAATCTGAATCGAAAAATAATTTAGCAACTGACTGTAACTTTATCTATTGCACTAAAGTGTGCAATATTAGCTTACCAGGATCGATAGCTCGAACTTGAGTGACATATTGTCCTTTGGGAACATTTTCAGGAACTCTTGCGTGGTAAATACCAATACTGTGATCTCCATCCACCTCATTAAACAAGAATCTTGGGGGTTTGTTGTTTACATCTGTGACAATAATGCAATTTTAGTAATCTATTCATGGTATTCCAACTCTACCATCGCAATCGCAATATTTTGAATGCGCACCTGTTAAAGAAATGTTGACCAGAGCAGGACTGTCGCTCCTCTTCCCACCTCCATCCACAGCAACAACTTCTAATGCATGATGAGTCTTCTCGTTATAATCCAACGTGGCTCCAGGTGCTAAAGAGATAACCCCAGTTTCGGCATCCACCAAGAATTTATCCTGGGCCCCACGTTCGATTCGATAAAAGACTCGATTAAACGGGGGTGATGCGTCCTTGTCCAAGGCCTCAACGCGAAGCAATTGACTTCCACTCATGGTATCCTCTCTTATGATTTTGTTGTAGACTGGTTTGTCGAAAACAGGAACGTTGTCATTCACATCGTGTACAAAGACTGTAATGGGGACAAGCGAGAAACGCGGCGGCGAGCCAAGATCGTTGGCTCGGACAGTGAAATTCAATCTCTTGACATTAGCTTTGGGATTCTGCCTAATTGCAGGGAGCTGTTCGAAGTCAACGGACTTGACAATTCGGACTTTTCCCGACATTTTATCCACTTCGAAGAATCCTTCTTCGTTCCCAGCCACAATTGTGTAGCGGATGTCACTGTTTGGGGTGCCTGAAGTGAAAATTCCGAAGGGCATTTAATATAGTGTCATAGATACGGGTAACTACATCGGTCAAGTTTAGTGTCACCTTACCTGAAAGGTCATCATCTCGTGCTTGAACCCTTAACGGAGATACAAACTCGTTTTCATTTTCAAACATGCGAGCTTCGTAGCGACTTTGGACGAACACAGGGTCGATATCGTTTTCATCTTGCATGAAAATCGTAATGGCAGCGCTCCCGCTAAATTAAATCGATATTTTTAGATGTGACATGAAGACTATTTATATGAATCAAAGGAATAAACTAACCGGTTGCCACGTCCTTCGTTGTCCCGGGCCTCAACAGTAAGATAATAAACCGAGCTCACTTCCCTATCCAGCATTGACTTCTCCAACTGCTTGACAGTAATCACGCCAGTATACGGGTCAAGATTCAATCTGCAAAAACAAGAATTCAATTACTTCCACATTAAAAATCATTTAAAAAAATTACTTACTCATTAGCGATGGACCCAGTCAACGAAGTATATCGAATTCCATGTGTTCCAAAAACCCCTGAATCCTTGTCAGTCGCTCTAACCTTCGCCACGGTTGTCCCAGGTGCTGCATTCTCAGGTAGTTCCACCTCATACACGTTCTTTTCAAACTGCGGTGACTCGTCATTAGAGTCCCTATGAAAAAATCAACAATAAAAATTAATTTCACGATTTAATCCACCTTCCAAACCCCATCATTAGCTCAAATAAATTTCGATTAAAAATATTACCGAATAAGAACAGAGACGGGCACGGCAGAACTTTTTGCTCCAGAAATTTCCTCTGCGACGAGAGTGAAATTTATGGCTGAGGGACGAGAAAAAAGCCAAAGAAAACAATTACAGCTAATTTTTTTCACTTACTCTTCTCTTTTTGCATGAAAACACTAATGTAATTACCTTTTAATTTCTCATAATCCAAACGTGAAGGGTTCTTGACGCGAATTAAGAAAGAAACCTGATTGATTCCTTGGGACGGCGTTACTTCAAAGACACTACCGTCTCCTTGCAAATAAAGTCGGAATGAGCCGTTCAAACCCTTAAAAATTCAGGATTAATCAAACATTAAATCAAGTAGAATTCATGATAAACCGTGCCGAAAAGCGTTTTAATTACCAAATCGTGGTCATAACATTCGGGCACACCATCTCCAAGGAATGTCACAGGAACATCTACCGGCGAATTCTCCACCACTTCTGCCAAATATGATCGACTTCGGAATTTCGGCGTCTACAAAAATCGTAGTCAACGTTGAGATCAATAATCTCAGAAAATTCCGTCTTGATCACGGTCCATTAAAACAATTAGAAATGGCATCCGGACTCACCTCATCATTTACATCATTGATAATGACTGTGCATTCAGTTTTTGTGAAGGGGGCAGGTCGGACTTTGCTCTTTTCTGTTGCCTGCAATAACATAAAAGCTCAAGTCAATCAGGCAAGCAAGAGGAAGACAAAAAACTAAGATGATATAATTTGTTCCGCATATGAAAAGTAAATCAACTGGCTGACCAATGAACTTAGAGGAAATGAATATTGAATCGCGAAGCCCATTGAGGAAATTGGACAGACACGGATGCAGTGCAACGATAATCTTGTGTGTATCTTAATTCATCCAAAAACTCACCACAATCTGCAAAATGTATGACCCGCCGTGAGCATTCTCGCGGTCAAGCGTTGATTTGGTAAATACAATCCCAGACTCACTGTCCACCCCGAAAGAGTCGTTTTCGTTAAGCAAGGAATAGGTGATCTCATTGTTTATCCCCCGGTCACCATCCACTGCACGAACTGTGCAAATCATAAGCCACATTTCCATCATTAAATTATTATTATGTCCTTTGACTTTACGCTCGAGAATTCGCCACACATTGTCAATCCTCACGCAAATTTGAATTTATCTCGCTGATTACCTTGAAGAACGAACGTTCCTTTGGCTACATCTTCATCCAGTCTGGTTACCGGAGGGACGATGACCCATTCTGGAGGTCGGTCTTCCACATCCACAACTTGGACAACAACCGCCGCTGTGGCTGTGTTAATCTGAAAGAAAAAGTTCAAGTCATTTATAAACATTGCAGTCCTACGCATTTTTGAAGCAAGACAAGCCCAAAAAAATATACTCCTTCCTGATGACTAACACGCTACTGTGCACATGGAACTTTTCCTTGTTTTTTCTGATACATTTCTATACGTGCCTGCCTCTGGTTGGGGCAATGTAGACGCTTTTCCGATGCTCAAGAAGAAGAGGACGATGATGTAGACATAATGAGCGGGCATGTGAGGCGTAAAAAGTAAAAGACTGTCAACTTACTCGAGCAGGGTCCGACGAGCGATCCACAGCAAGAACCCGTAATTGGTACAAAAACTTCTTTTCGTAGTCCAAAGGACGCAATAATTTGAGGACGCCTTGGCCATTTACTGTGCTGATGCTGAATAAAGACTCGTCCCCAACTTCCGTTTTTAACTTGTACACGACCTGAAGTCAAAACAAAGGTGTCATTAATTTCTTAGCTTTCCCACCTTATCTTTCCGCAGGAATGAAAACAAAAGTAATCATGCTCACCTGACCATAAGGCCCGTCATCCCTGTCCGTCGCTTCCAAAGTTGTAAGAATCTTGGGGACATCAGAGTTTTCCGGTACTTTGACAGTGGCTTGGTATGAGGCAAAGATTGGCGTGTTGTCATTCACATCTGCGAAAGGAAAAGTAATTCATCGTCACGTCATTCATTCAGATGCTATCAAGTCAATGTGCACGTGTGCCAAAAGCATGATGAAATGATGAGCTTTCGCTATTCAATTCCAATAAAATGGCCTCGTGACAATTAATTAAGTGTTGGTACCTTCGACGAGAATGAGAAGACTTTGTGTCACATAACTGCCGTCAGCCAGATCGCCATCTGTCACCGTGACCACCAGCATGTATTCATCTTCCACCTGTCAAAATAATAGATATTTAGCTACTATTTAGCATCCAATTTTCTGTGCGAAATATTTGGTAAAACAT
>JAQIWI010001014.1:0-19892 GCA_034698825.1 Deuterosminthurus bicinctus | reverse complement strand
ATTACACCGTCTGTCAGTACACCGTCTACCATTACACCTTCCACCATTTCACCTTCTGTTATACAGACTACACAGTACGACTTTTCCAAAAACTTATTACATCCTTCGTGATTCCAAGTGAATGCCAATGTATCCACAGCATGAAACCAACCATTATCACATTCTAGTTGAATCATGTTTCACCAGCATGTTTTAATGAAAATTTCTCCAGCATTTTTCCAACAACTTTGTCCAGCATGTGTGTAGAACCTTTTGTCCAGCATATTTCGAGGACCATTTCTCCAGCAAGTTTCGAGGACCATTTCTCCAGCAAGTTTCGAGGACAAATTCTCCAGCAAGTTTCGAGGACAAATTCTCCAGTAAGTTTCGAGGACAAATTGTCCAGCTTTTTTCGAGGACAAATTCTCCAGCATTTTTCGAGGACAAGTACTCAAGCATGTGTCCTGGACAAATTTTCCAGCATGTTTCCAGGACAAATTGTCCAATATGTTTCGAGGACAAATTGTCCAGGATGTTTCCAGGGCAAATTGTCCAGGATGTTTGCAGAAATAATTGTCCAGCATGTTTCCAGGACAAATTGTCCAGCATGTTTCCAGGACAAACTGTCCAGCATGTTTCCAGGACAAATTTCCCAGCTTGTTTCCAGGACAAATTCTCCAGCCTGTTTCCAGGACAAATTCTCCAGCATGTTTCCAGGACAAATTCTCCAGCATATTTCCTGGACAAATCCACTCGGAAAATCGTGGACAAGTCCACTCGGAAAATCCTGGACAAGTTCACTGGGAAAATCCTGGACAAGTGCATTGGAAAATCCTGGATAAGTGCATTGAAAAATCCTGGACAAGTGCATTGAAAAATTCTGGACGTGTGTTCGGGAATAATACTGGACAAGTCTGCTAAAGAAGTCCTGGAAAAAATCATTCGATAAATCCTGGACAAAACCTGTGGCATCACTACATGTGTTGCCGACCTTCGTCAAATCCATGTACATTCTATAATTGTCATAGTATGCTAATCCTAGTATGCTAAGTACCTTTGTAATGCTGCAGAGGCTAAGATTATGATTGTCATTTGTTAGTTGGTGAATAGAGCCCGTGAAGTGAACAACTATTAAATCAGATCCTATTCAACCCACGTTATTCCCTCAATTGTGACGCTATGATTGGTCACCACCTGGATTGATTGTTGATGATTGTTGGGAGATGAGACCGCAGAAGCTATGCGTGATATATGGATTGTGTGTGGAGCCGGAGAGAATAATTGTAGAAGTGAGATGGATTTACTTCACGAATTAAGGGCCGCTCTTTATTAAGATGTTCACACGACGAGGGCTACTCTCCGACTTACGAGCACTCCGCTCAACTTTGCAAAGTAAGGGTCTTAGAAGAGAGACAACTTTGCATGGGGAGAAATAGATAACAAACTGGAAATGGATCGGAATGTGCTGGAATGCACCTTTACAATTAAGGCCGATAAATATATATATGAGAACATAAGATGGCATGAGTTGCCACACAATCACGGCTTTATTACTAATTATCCATCAACCATTCTGGCACTACTGTCATCTAAGTGCTAGTCTTATTGTTGTGCTTCTTACATCATCCACACATCTCATCTGTTCCTTCACTTCATGCTCAAGCATCTTCCTACTCATAGCCAAGCGAGTATAAGACCTGAACCCCCAGGTCGTCACAAACCGATGAAAAAATCCTGGACAAAACTGGTGGAAAGATTCCTGGATAAAACTGCTGGAATAAAGTCCTGGACAGAACTGGTGGATAAATCCTGGACAAAATTGCTGAAATAAAATTCTGGACAAAACGACTGGAGAACTGCTGGAATAAAGTCCTGGACAAAACTGGTGGAAAAATCCTGGACAAAACTGCTGGAATAAAATTCTGGACCAAACTGCTGAAAAATTCCTGGACAAAACTACTGAAAAATTCCTGGACAAAACTGCTGGCAAAATCCTGGCCAATGGCTGGAGAACTGACAGGGCAAAACGACTGCAAAAGTTCTGGACAAAACTGTTGGAAAAATCATGGAAAAAACTGCCGGAAAAATCCTGGAGAAGTGTTCTGAAAAAATCCTGGACAAATGTTCTGAAAAAATCCTGGACAAGTGTTCTGAAAAAATCCTGGACAAGTGTTCTGAAAAAATCCTGGGCAAGTGTTCTGAAAAAATCCTGGACAAGTGTTCTGAAAAAATCCTAGACAAGTGTTCTGAAAAAATCCTGGACAAGTGTTCTGAAAAAATCCTGGACATGTGTTCTGAAAAAATCCTGGACAAGTGTTCTGGAGAGATCCTCAACGAGTCTGCTTGAAATATACTTGGGAAGTGCTCTGGAAAATTTCTCGTTAAGTTTTCTAGAGAGTTGCATGACAGCTGCCCTGGAAATATACTGGATGAGTGTCCTATAGAAGCCTACTAAAGTGTTTTATACAACTAGATTATAGGTTAACGTAAATCCCTTAGCAGTACGTACATCACATTGGGGATGGATGAATTGTTTGGAGGCGGTCTTGGAGCCCGTATACAATGTCGTTTAATTTAGTCTAGAAAGGTGAAATGCCAGAAGGTGAATTGGCGGAAGGTGTATTGACAGACGGTGTAATGTCGGAAGGTGTATTTTCCAGAAGGTGATTTGTCTAGAAGGTCAATCGTCAGAAGGTGTAACGGTGGAAGGTGAGGTGTAAACGGTGAAACGGAGAAGGTGGAATGTACCTGAGCCATGACTCAGTGAGTAAGACGTCTTAAAATGTACAATTGCGCACTTCAACTCTTTTACACTTTCGGTGCAAGTGAATAAAACAAATCGGTCCTTCAGTCGGTCTTAAACTTTCCTGCCCTCAGTTAGTCTGTTGTCAACAGTGCGGGAAAATGCAAAGTTTATAGCAATACCTTACATGTCTCTTTTCCTCTAAAAGTTCCACAAAATTCAATGTGAATTAAATGCGTAGTCAACCGATCAATCAAACTAAAAATATGTGTTGACTTAACAATATTATTGTTTTTCTCGAATCTACTATTTGCTGCATGATTTAGATTTGTTCTTATGGGAGCTTAAGGCTTCTTTGGACTCGATAGCATGGGATTTCAGATGCTGAGCAAGAATATTCTGGTGGACGCTGTCAAATTTGTCCAAGTCATGATGTTGGTAGGGATGAATGAAAGGGGGCCACCTCGGATAGCGTTTCTCTCTGGACTTACTGCGCGTGGGCCTAATTTAAGGCTTGATGTGTAAATTGGTTGGAACGACAGTATTCTAAATAGGCTCAATGCTAAAACTTTCTCATGTAGCAGCTGCTACCAAGGCTGCTTTTCGTGCTGCATTGACTTTAGCTGCTACTTTGGCTTTATATTTGTCAACTACGTCAGCATGGATGAAATCGGTAGTTTTGAAGTGGCTTTGGTCGTTCACTTTGATTCCTTTGCTTGCGGTGTCGGTGAGACGGCGACAGTCTCGTTCTTTTTTGCCGTCGTGTTCAGGGACTTGCAGGGGTCATGATTAGAGATCCTATTAAGTCGGAAAATCCTGTTACTCGTACTTAAACTTGAAAAACTTACATTTTTCTAGTAAGTAACTAGCCTTACTTATACTTACTTAGTGCCGTAAAAAGTTCAACTTACAACTTATTAAGTTTACTTACAGTAAAAAGTTTCGTACTTACTGCAATTAAGTAAACTTAAAAGTAAGTTTAAGTATATCACTAAACTTGACTTAAACTTAACTTAAAAAAACTTAAACATGTAAGTATACCGTTCTTGTGTTAAATTTCAATTCTAAGCCACAAAATCTAGTTTTTAGTTGACCGCTCGCATAGCTACGCCGCCAGTTTTACACAAGTCCTGTATACTGATTGTCAACTGAGCCGTCAGACTGAATTTCGAAATCACTTAAAACAGATATTTGAAAAATTTTGAACCCCCAAAGAAATACAGATCTATTTTAAACCTAAGCTGTCACTCAAAATGCCTGCACATGATGTATAGAACGGCCACTGCTATTTCAGCCATGATATAAAATAAAAGGGGAAGCCATAAAACTTTACAAGAAACAATGTTGAACTTAAAATGCAGTGCACTCCCCAATACTTGGTCGTACTCGAGTACGCCATTTTAAGTATGGGTTTCACAAACTCTTGTAACTTAAAACCTAGTAAGTTTTTGCTTGTAAGTAAGGGTCAATACTTACTACTTATTCAAGTAGCAATGTTGAGAACTTAAAACTTATTTAAGTTTACTCGTTCGGTTTTTTTAAGTATCAAGTGGGTAAATCGTCTGACTTAATTCCCGCATTTACTTAAACTTACTTAATACTCGTAAGTTTTACTTATACTTACTACGATCTCTAGTCATGATCGTCTTCATATTGAGTGTTTTTCAGAGCGCATTCTAATGCGCTGCTGAGAGGATTTGAGTTGAGGCTTTTGTAGTCACGTTCATGAAGTCGGTTATGGGTCAGGTTTCAGTTCTCGCTGAATGTTCTAAAGCAGCCATAGAGAGACGCGTTCTTTAAAGTGAAATTTCACGCATTTTTGAATAAAACTGTTCAGATTGCACATATCAAAGCAATCAGAAGTAAGGATTTTTCATACGCTGCTGCTGTCATTTGATGACTCATTGGCTCAGCAAATCTTATTGTTAGTCTTATTACTATATATTTTTTCTCAAATACGTACGTAAGACATATGTATTGTTGTCTTACGTGGCCATTTTCATGTTGAAGACATGACTTACGCTCTTACGCCCTTGTTGCGCCACTGCTCAAGAGTGTAATCATACTCACTAACATATTTAAGTTTTAAAGCAAATAAGATAGTAAACTGCCCTGATAATCTGTATGGCTCACTTGTACGTCAACACTCAACAGGGAAGAGAACTGAAATAGAACAAGTCTTAACAAACAGAATGCCGTTCTCTTAAGCTCGAGACCTTCGAGCAAAGCTCACATTCGTAGTCAGAAGCCCTTCAATGCGACGTTAAATAAACTTCAACCTTACTGTTGCTGACAACGACTGGCAAGTAAAACTGTGGAGTGAATACCCGGATTCAGCCCAAAGCTTGAACTCATTACATTTAAAAATTTCTTAAGACACTCACGCGCTTTAAAAGAAACACAAGAATCTAAAGTATCACTTCAAAGTTCGTGTCGTTACTGTAACAGTTATATTAATTTAATATTATCAATTTTCTGCCAACTTTGCAGAAAAACTCACCCGAGTAAGTTCAAGGTTAAAGTATGCAACTTCAGTGTTTACAATGGGGAAGAATTTAGAGTGTGAATTGTGCAGTGAGAAACTTGATTCTCAAGACAAATTAAAGGTTCACATTGAGCGTGAACATGAGATGGTCCGTAACAGCAAACCGAAAAATTTTAAATGTCATCTGTGTGGCTATGAATGCTGCACTGGACAAAATTTAAACCGACACACAAGGACCCACACTGGCGAGAGGCCATTCCCGTGCAAATTTAGTGATTGTGGAATGGCGTTCAAAACGGAAGCAACTTTGACCGAACACATCAAGTACAAACACAGCTCTGAGCGTCGGTTTCTATGTGACTTCCCAGACTGCCGTCATACCTTCAAAACTTCGTCCAATTTCAATAAACACAAGAAATTGCACAGTGAAGAACGGCCATTTGCTTGTACTCATTCTGGATGCAATTATCGGACTACGACGAAGAACAATCTCTCAAAGCATACAGTGGGTGTTCACACTGAATCTAAAACATTGACCTGTTCTAAGTGCAAGTACAGTACTAACGATGCAAGTAACCTATCACGCCATATGACCATCCACGAAGGGAAAAATGAAAAGATTCCGTGCTCCATAGATGGATGTGAGTACAAAGGAAAGAACAGTGTGGCCTTCAAGGAGCACATGCGTCGTCACAAGACTTCTCTACCATGTCCGGTATCCAGGTGTGGGCGGTATTTACCAACCCGGAAAGCCTTAAAGGAACATGTTAAACTTCACAATTCAAAGGGAAGGGCCTTCCAGTGCCCGTTGTGTTTCAAGCATTACCAAACACTTAAATCTTTACAGAGTCATTGTATTGTTCATACAAATGAGAAGCCATTTCAGTGCGGACATTGCGAGTTTGAAGCTGCCAGACGAGGTAACGTCAAGGCTCACATTGCTTCAGTTCATGCAGGGACTGAATTTCCATTCATCGTCCATCTTCTCGACAATCGCGAATGTCTTCGCTGCGAAGTCATCTTGACAAGTGCAGAATTTACCAACCATTCCCAGGGCCATGGGTTTTTGTAGTCTTCCAGATAATTATGTATTCAGGGAGACGAGAGGAAGTAAAGGGCCCACTGACCAGTAATTCAAATAGGTTAGAAAATGTGGTTGACAGAGTTGACATTAAATTAACATTGACGGAAGGGCCTGTATCTAATAAGCATAAAACAAACTGCGAAGTTTGTTCAACTGAGCGTGAACACAAGCAAACGCCTGAACATGGAAAACCAACGAGGTCCCAGAGTTGTCGAATGACAAAGGGTAAACCTAAAACTGTAATATGGTTCAACTTTTTTTAAAACGACTGGATTTCATGGATTACACGTAATCATTGGAACAATAATGTAGAAGACTGAACAAGTGAAGACACCGGGGTAGGAGCTGCTATAGCAGCAGGAAACAGTATTGAGCTTGTTTAACCCAATATTTGTTTTTCTCCTTGCTTTATTGGTGATCATGCTCTCTGCTAATGAGTTCCGTCAAAAGATTATAAATCAATTATCTGGATTTAGTATTTGAGGGATTATCTATTATTGCTAATAAGAGCTCGACGATTTACAAAGGCATACCGGCAGCGCAGCGTCAAGAAAGTTTCATGCAATGACGGTAAACAAAGAGATGGAAAACTCGCACCTAAATATTATTTGATCTTAGCCGCTATCATAAGAATGAAAAACAATGTTGTTTGTCCATTTATAGGGAACAGTTAGTCCGGGAGCAGAAGTTGGAACTTTCTGTTTACTTAATGTCCAAGGTTCAGCCAGAAAGTACCCGATACAACTCGAATGTTTATTGATGATAACCTTCTCAGTCTATCATCACGTAGCTTGAGTTGGACCAAGAAGCAATGTTAGCATTAAGAACAGAACGGCAGTAGACATCAGAGTGTGTAAGATGTATTTGCATTATAATTATTATGCTTGTTTGTATGACATGTAAATGAGTATGCTAAGTACTCACGAGCCACTTGGAGTGTACGAGGAGGGTTTGAACTCGTGGAGTTGGCTGGAGGAAGCCTTACAATAAAGATGTCCCTTAGATTGGCTCTGTGTAACCCTGACTGTGTGCTCGAGTATCTGCTTCATTAAGTGCTGCATCTAAGCTACATTACCCCATAAAACATACTATGCTTACAAGTGCTATATAAAAGCTTGTATTCTTTACGTTGCAACTGACTAAAAGAAATATCCAAATTGCAGTCCAGCCAGGGTTGTCCACAAAATACTTAAATAATAACAATTATTAATCATCATTCCGATAGATCTAGTTCGAGTCTATTGGTGCCAGTTAAAAGTGAATGTCGGCTTGTAATTATCTGAAGACCAACATTCCGATGTTTCACTTGTCATCCAACATTTTGGAATCTTTTTTTTACAGAAATGTTCATTGCCTCAACTTTTTGCAATTATTTTATGACGCTTAAGGGTCGTACATAAATTAAAAACTTACTACAACTCCGATTATTCCAATGATAACAACGAAGAAAATGCAGCATGCAATAATGGCTGCTAGTATCCATATTGCCGTCTTTCTCTGCTCACCCTGTTGCGCGACAAAGGGCAGTCCTGGCCCCTCAGCGAAATAACGACTTCCAATTATAATCCACACTTGTTCTATTAAAGCCTCCTTGTAACTTTTCTTTTCTTCATTATCTGCCAAATTCAGTTGCTTGTAAGTGTTTGGAAAAACAACCATTGAAATCGTGGCCAACATGTCCACGGGTTGTAAAACTTACAACCAAGACTGTCCATCTTGAGCTAATATCCACTACCGTCCTGTAGTAAATTGCTTAGTGCCCTTGCTCGCGCCTCTCATGTTGCGTCAATGAACCAAAAGGTTATGCCGAGTACTACAGTTGTAAGTACTAAAACAATACAGTCCATTTGGAAGTTTACTCCACGGGGATTCGCAATTTTGAAAGTTCTTGCTAGGACGGAAACGTGAGTGACGTTTGTTGCTCATTTTGGGGACAGTGTTTTAGAAGGGTAAGTACGACGCCACTTGATGGAATTGATGTGTAGCTTGTGGGTGCTGCTACTAGATTACGTCCTTCCGCTCATCAAAGAAATTAATAGATAGGCAGTGGATGCGGTTGCTTCGTAGATGTTCTAAAATGTAGGAGAAGGCAAGCCCAAGTTATTTCATGTCTTGCGACACAAATATTAAAGCGCTTCGTTATCAGATCTTGGTGGGTTCACGGCTTAAAACCGCGGGGCAGAGTTTTTGTAACAAGGGATAGCGTTTATTAACACGGATTAGAGTATCAACAGTATAAATGGTGTGGATAGTTCAGGTCCCAATGACAGACTGACCTTTCCAGTGAGATAGGGGTAGTCAATACCTTTGATTGATACATTTACACATTATATGACATTCCTTTATGTATTCATATTCACTCTTCACATTCATCTACTACTGCCACCAAACCTGTAACTCATATCAAGATTAATTCCAGTAAATGAAACCACACGCATTTGTTCCAAGTATGAAGCAAACTGTGCAAGCAGGCACGCAGGTTGCATTGAAGAAACTGTTGCAATCAAACGACCCTGATCTCTAAGCAAACTTCGAGCTTAGTAGTTCCATAGTTTGTTTACAAGTGAACTAACTAATTTGATGTTATTATTTCACATGAAAGGTCGTGGACAGGAAATTGAGGGAAATCAGCCAGTTTTGTCTTGGTCTTCCCACGGTGAGAACTATATTTAATTTGCAAAGAGTCCCCAGAACGATAAATTCACTTTGATTCACAATGCGCTAACTTTTTTGCAATCCGCGTTACAGGCCTTGAAGCGAGTACTGGAACAGGTCTCTACTGAGGACCTCGTTCGATTCTCACTTGTCAACAAACTGCGGAACTTTGAAGCTCGTAATGTTATGAGGGAAAGAAAAAATGTGAGGGCTAATATTTTCAAAGCTACACGGGGTGAAGACAGCAGCAGCAGCACATGCCAAAAACTCGCAGCCTTCGCGTCGGACTTGGACAAAATGCAAGTTGTCCCATTCTGTCGTCTTCATTTTGACATGTTTCACCGCTTTGGTTGCGAGTCATTGTCAGACGGATGCATTCAGTCATCCCATAAAGTCATTCTGGAGCGGGTGCTGCATTGGAAGAGTCTTTCAGTCCATTTAGACGAAAACCCTAAAAGCCCGGAATGTCCCGCCATCGTGTTGGTGAAACAAATATTGGAGGAAAATTGCGGGTGCTAGAAGAACTGCTTCTTAGCTTTGGAAATGAGCAACTTCTTCATGGGTCTGTTTTTCAAGACCTCACTTTTCCGCGCCTAAAATCTTTGGCAATCGCTTCGTGGGAAAACTGTTTTGATTCTTTCACAAGCAGCTTTGTGAAGGCGCTGGTATCCTCTGCATCAAACTTAGAAGAGCTGCATGTAATTAGCCACTAGATCTCATGGTGAGTATCTTCGAAGGGAGCTCGCCCTAGTTGACAATCCGTCCTCTATTCAAAGCAATTGGTAATGATGGCAAAGTCGACACTATCAGATCGAATGAAATGGAAATATTTGTGGAGAGGAATGAAATCGACATTGACTTACTCACCCGGTTCATACCAAGGTTGCTGGAAGGATATCGTAGCAAACTCAAGACTTTAACTATATACTTACTTTTTGCTCTGCCCCTCATGTGCTACGGAATCTGTTTGGAAAACGTGACAACTTTAGAAATTCACATAAATTACTACTGGCTGCTGCAAGAACTTGAACCGTCTATTCTGGAGTTCCACGAGCCTTGGATTTTACTCGCATCTTCCCAAAGTTGACCCAAGTTAGAATTTTGAACAACAATAATCCTGAGAACCTGGATGGCTACGACCCATACTTTTCCTACGGTATGGTTGATGAATTCTTTGAGCAAGGGAAGGCAGTGTTGAGCAGGGCATTACCAGATCGAGCTACCAACATCACGCTCCTGGACCTTGAAAGATGCGGCGCCATAGATGAATCCACTCTCCTGCTCCTGGCGCAGATGTTTCCAGATGTCAAAACAGTACGGACCAGAAGGCTGCACAAGGGAGCAATGTTTGCAGATCTTTGGATACATTTCTTGAGCTTTGAAGAAATTATTGAAAGTTAACATGGAATGGCTTTTTAATGTAATTTAATGCTTCAATATCTGGTTTGTCTCACTGGCTGTCAATCCCAAGGAAAGATTGCGGACTGTCATGTCATAACAATAAATTAAAACTTGAGTAGAATAAACTACCCATTTTAGATATTTAGACGGTAGAAACAATTAAGTTAGTTCAATTTAAAAAATCTAATAGCACGAGTGAACGACTTGAAATGTCATAAGACTTGTGATGTAAATCATAAATGTTGTTTAATTTATACAACAACAATTGTTGCGGTTTATTATTCGTATCCCTTGTACTGACTTTTACTGTTTACATAAAGTCTTGTTGTTTGTTTTAATAAAATGATTGATTTTATGGTTAGTGCGTGTTGTAACGACGTCTAGCCAGCTTATCTTGGTAGAATTCATTAAAAGGGGAGTTTCTCAAAACAAGCCGTGGAAGGAGCGGAAAGTTCTTATTCGGAGGCTTCCCAATCAAAATAAAGTTGCGAGTTGCGGCTTGAACAAATCCTTTGGGTTGAGCACGTACAAAAGTTCTGTCATTTGATATTGGATTCATTGTTGTTGTAAGTGGACATTGTTAATGGTAGATTGCCTTTACCGTACTTGCATTGTTTAGCTGTAGTAGAGGTGGAGAATGTCGAATTTTGCGTGATGGCGGTTGTAACTTCCTCATTATAGATTGTCATGAGAGGTTCACAGGAGATGGAAATTAGAGTTGTTTTGATTACGCTCGAGCGCGCTTTTGTCCACTGCAGCTGCAATCAGGTGACCAATTTAAATGCGGAGAATTTTGAGAACAAGTTCACAGGAAAGGAAAAGGGTATCGTAATCATTCGTGCAGTCTAAACGACCATGCATGTGTACAGAGAAAGAGAAGTCTTTGTGCTGATTAAGGGAATATGTATAGGGACATTTAGGAGTCTTACCTTCAAGTAAGAAGCCTAGGCATGTACTAGAATACTCACAAAACTTCCATGTCGACCCTCTCAGTAGTTGTGTCGAGAAGGTCACACACGTTTTTTATATTCATCAATGTTATTATTGTTGTTAAGTCCGTGAGGCAATGGTTCCTAGTTGATCAGCAAGGATCATGAGAGCTCCAATAATGCTTGCAAAGGTCGAGGAGTACAGCAAGCTACAGCGGTGGGAATGTATCGGAAAATCGACAATAAATTAAATCAATGCCCGCTATACAAATATAAAAATTACACCAACAAAAATGTCAATTCATTTGCCAAGTAAAATCGTCGCGGGCTAAA
The DNA here is from genome assembly GCA_034698825.1 of Deuterosminthurus bicinctus. Classification (NCBI taxonomy): domain Eukaryota; kingdom Metazoa; phylum Arthropoda; class Collembola; order Symphypleona; family Bourletiellidae; genus Deuterosminthurus; species Deuterosminthurus bicinctus. The sequence goes on along the minus strand of JAQIWI010001014.1, from coordinate 8,283 downwards.
GTTTTCTGTCACATTCCTACGGTTCAGGTAACATTCCATGATATGCCATTGTTGCAATTTTTTACTGCATTCGAAAACAGTCACCTCTCACCTTCTCAATTCAAGAGTAATCCCATTAGTCCCAAAGATCACAATTCGGCAGGAAAGTCGAGCTGACGATAAAATCCGCAGTGTCAGAATTTTTTAAATTGATCTTATGTTGTCCGCTACTTTGGAATACTGATCGCCCGCGTAGAAACTGTCCCAAGTCCCAAGCTACACTATTGTAATGTTCAGCGCAGCATTACGCAAGGAACATGATTCCGTGTGAGACCCGGAGCTGGGCTCCTTGTCTATAGCTAAAGACGGAGAGCGTCAGCGGGAACTGTAGTGGATGATAATCTATTCAGTACTGCCGCGTCCTTCGCTTGTAATTTGTGTGCTCTATTGGAGACGGAGGAGCCAGGACCGAGGAGGAAGGGTCCTGTGATGACAAAAGCAGCGACATAGCCTCGTCTGCCATGACTGGAGCTGTGAAGCGAGCATTCGTGACTTGTTTTATTGCTCACATTATGCACTTCAATGTTACAGTACGATAAGATAGCTGCCAAGGGTGATTAATGAACTGAAAGGGAAAAGTCTGTTGAACAAAGAGGTCCCTTGCAGTGCGTAGAAATAAATGCGACCCTATGTATAAATTGCTATATTATTCCTTGTACAAGAAGAGATGTTGCACGTACGAGTCCACCATAACCACTCGCATAAATCACACAATACTTGAGCGAGACGAATCGAATAATACTCGCCTCACAGCTCCAGCCGTGCCAGACTTTGTGTGTCCCATTTGTAATCACTGCACTCGTCCCCCTCGGTCTTTTCTCCTGTGTCTCCATAACAGCGTAAATCCGTTGTGGTTTTGTTGCCAGCCTGTAAAAATGCCGCTATAAATTTTGTCGGGAATGTTTCCGGGAATATTCCCCTTATTGATGCTGTGTCATGTTGCCATTAAACTTTCTTTTACCAAAACTTTGCAGCCAGCATGAAATCTCTTATCCTTCTGGATTGCGGCGATTGACAAAGCCATGATGTGAAATTGCACGAACAGGAAAAGATATAATAATGAAGAAAAAATCCGTGGTTTTCAAGCTACTTTCCTTCGTATAATTTCAAGTCTTGTGACATTTAGAAGCCGCTTCTGCTGGTTCAACCACTCAACTGTAGGAGTTATTACGTACATTAGCAACATGATTGGCTAAGCGGCGTTAAATTTTCACAAAAACTCGGGAGTGTTATCTGGCCCGTCCCGGGCTCCTCTAGTCGTCTCACAATCATCTCAACAATTTCATTCAGATTTTTGTGGTTTCTAACAAGAAGCTGGATAGCAAAGCCAGGTGCGTGGTCGTAAGTGGCTAATGCAGAAAGCCTGCCGGAGCCCAACGCCGATTTCATATTTTCATAAAGAAAGCGCAGGCCTTGGCCCAGTGTTATAATTGGGACAACTCAGTTATTGTATGAATAAGTAGCTATTGGTACTCCAAAAATGCGATCACGCCTCCATTTTAACTTTTGTGCAAACAAACCACAAGCAAAATTGTTTGAACTCAAATTATTGAAAATAATTTGAGCAAGAAATATCAGTTGTCCCAATGAAATCTAGCCTTCTTTACACAGTTCGTTTTGATTCGGCTCTTTTACCAAAACCTGTAGTCAGATAGTTGGAGGCTTTTGCAATGAAGTTTAATAATTTATTATCATTCTCTTAACCATTAAGCCTGGTTTTGTAACAGCGGAGCTAAAAGACAAACGTTTTTAATTGCAATCTGCTGGAGTTTCTGAAATCTTTTATCATGGCAAAGGGTCACAAGGTTACATCTCAAAGGAAACGTCAAAAACGAAGAATTAAAGTTTAAGTTGATCAAGCTCAACAAAGAGGGTAGAAGATTTATCGCAACTAGAATAACCTAGATACCGGCTTTAATAGATCAGACTCAAGCATGTAGAGTAATGGTCACAAGTCACAAACCTTTGACGACTTCCAAGTCTTTTAAAACTCATCATTGAAATATAAAGTAACAAACTGTGTTCAGAAAAGATTAATTTTTGCAATCAGCAACGCCACTGTCTCGTGCCAAGTCTAAAGCTTCGGTAAACATGAGCTCAATGAAGCGTTAAACTACTTTGTTTGAACGCTTTAAGTCCCAGTTTCTTTGTTGTCCTATTCGATTTCCTCTGCTTTTGATAATTATGTTGCTCTCTGATGCTGTACCCTGGCCAAATACTTACTTAAAACATACAGCTGGAAGCCTTCGTGGTAGCTAAATTTAGTAAGAAGCTGATGCGACCGTGTGTGGTTGATGCAGGAAAACTTCGACGCCGGTTACAGATTGTAAGGGAAATGGCATAGTTCGTACCATTACGAACTTTTGTCTACCTCAGCACAAAAGGAGAAAATCTCAAATTGCATATCTGTATAAACAACTTATCTACATTTTGTGTCTTAAGAGTTGGCCCGTGGACATGGACCAATACAGACCTGGGAAATTGGCGCTACATTTTACGCATTTATTCCCTCCTATGGCTCATTATAACATCCTCTAATTCATCAAAATACCTTCGATTCATCTCGAACTTAGAAATTGTTGCACTAAAGATGTAATTTCAAAGACAACCGATCGATCAGTCCATTCGACAGATGCGAAGGGTTCCAAGTGGCTAACTGTTAAAAATTAAAATCAAATTCACAAAAATGAATTATGCCAAAAGTAACATTCAGTTTAGCGGCATTGAACATTGGTTACAAAAAAATCTACACGTCACCTGGAGGGACACCATCAGTTTCTAATTCAAGGTTGACCGCAAGGGAGGGTAACCTAGTGAAGGCAAGCAGCCCCGTCAGCTTAGAGAATATGAACGTCCCATCATCAACAAATGGCTCCTGGGTTTCTTTGTAATGCTTGAGTTTGAGTGTTAAATTCTTTAGATCTGCAAAATACCCTAACTTAGATTTTCTACATTTTGAATTGAAAATAAAACGGAAGCTTCACTCACACTTCAAAGAATTAATTGCAGGCATCACAGGAACGATGTTGACACTCTTGAGATAGTCCTCATCCTTCTCTCGAAGTTGTACAACTTCATCTGGAAAAATTCCACAGAAGATGCTGTCCAGATTTGCAGGTACTTGTGAGAACCCTCCTTGGACAGTAAGTTCTTCTAAATTAGGCCAATATTTCCAAATAGATCCTAACGGGATTTCCCCCTCTCCGGCTTCCTTGATTTGGATATTAAGTTTTTGGATATTTGGAAACATCTCCGAAAATAAATTGACAGAAGATTCGAAAATGACTTCCTGGTGTAAGTCCAATTCTTTGATGTTAGAAGCTCTATCCGCCATGGGTTCCCTTAAGACGGCGTTTGTATCCTCAGAGATTGCAATCATGTGACCAAGTGATGGCTGGACGTACTCACAAGAATGGCAGATTACAACTTTTCCCAAATTTGGGAAGATTCGCGTGAAATCAAATTTTGTTAGAACCCGAAAGAAATTCAGCTGAAAGCCGGATGTAATGTTTAAGTTGATCTTAAGATCAATGACATGTTTCAAGGAAATTCCATAGCACATCAGAGGCACGACGAGTGTTCCATCCACGCTCATCTCACGAAGAGTTGTAGAACACGATACTTGCAGCAGCACTGGAGCTGTTCGATTGAATTTGTCTAAGTTGAATTCAGGTCCAGTATACACCAACTCCACTTTTTCTAGTCGGAGGGCGTCGATTAAGCTTTCCGAGATCTCATCAAAGGAAACTCTTATTAAATGTTGAGGCATAAGAATTGCTCCATTTCCTTCCATGACATTTTCCCTTAAACTAATGGGCCATAAAGTATGCAATTCTCGTAGTTTCGGTGCCCGTAGAACCAGCGCACGCATGTAGTTTGAGTAGGACTCTTCCGTGTCTAAAAAGTAGTCTACTCTGTACCACCCTTCCCTATCGCATCTCTCATATTCGTTCAAATTCAACACCTTCAATCCGGAAAAGAAGATGTCTCCAAAAAATTGCTCAACAAATTCTTCATGTTTTTCTTGAATGTCCAGTGTGAGGATTTTGAGGTTACCACTGAAGTCTTTTACCATTTTTTTGAGCAGCTGGAATACCGGACAGTCCTTATAATCCCACCAATTCACAGGCAGCGTAAGTGAAAAATGTTTCAGTTCCAGCCGGGCCAACAATATTTCATGGATCTTGTCCAGAGATTCGGTTCCAACTGTTTCGCACTCAGGACTGATCCTACAAATAATAACTTCAATTCCGGAAAACGGCACGACTTTCATTTGATCCAAATCTGCTCCGAAGGCTTCGAAAGCTTCATGACAAGAGTGTATATTCCTGCAAAATAGACTTGCAATCACGTTTTCCTGCGTTCTCATCAGAACTCTACCTTCGTGACACCACATTTTGTTCATCGTGGACAAGTTGAAAAGCTCGGAGTTGGTCAAATGCTTGAATATTTCACTAACAATCTGTAACAGCACAAAACAATAATATTGGGTGTTTTGTCAAGTATTCTCGAAGACATGAACTAACTGGCGGGTGTAAATAACTTCTCACCACAGAATTCTCAAGACATTCCTTAGCGACTTGTGCCCCTTCATTGTGTACCTCCTGGATGATAAATTAAAAGCAAATTAGTAAGAACCACGGTAATGCGTCTGAAAATAGTTTCTCACCACAGAATTCTCATGACATTCCCTAGTGACTTGTGCGCCTTCATTGTGTACCTCCTCCTGGATTATAAAATCAAAGCAAAGAAATAAGGACCTGATCGTGACTTTAAATAATGCATTCAGTTCACGAGAAATTTACCTGGACAGAATCTTCCTGAATCTCTCTCAACACTATGCTGCCAGTATAACTCCTTCTGGAAAGACAATCTGCGCACCAATGATTTTCTCTGCGAATTTGCGCCGCTTCCTTTGGACTGAAATCACGTAGAATGTCAAACTTCCGACGAATCTCCTCTGGGTTCATGACTTTGATCATCTCTGCCACCGTCTTGCAGGTGAGATTTAAAAGTCCTTTGACGTTCAGAAAGTTAGCAGCCTGAAAAGTGGAAACAAGTGATAGGGCTTGAAAATATGGGTATTGCAATTTCATCACTTTAAAAAGTCTTACACGAATAATTTCGAACAAAGTTGTTTGATCAACTTGAAGGAACTCGGCGTCCCAACTGCTCATACCGTCCCTGGGCTTCCACTCACTCTCATGATCCTCATCTCTGGCGGGATCATCCTGAATTCCGTATGAATATAAGAATTCAATTACTGTCATTTTTAATTAAAAACATAACCATAAGGAGTACCTTATGGTGGTTTGCCCATTGAAGGATTTTCCCCAGAATCATTCCACTGATTTCTGGAGCATTCCCAGGCATGGAAATTACTTCATTTCCTTCTTCCACACCGAGCTCATCCAACATCTCTTTGATAAGCAAGGACGATTGGGCCACTTTGACCTCAACTTGAAAAATCTCTCCATCCGAGCTTTTGAGATTTACCATTGGAGCCGGCGGCTGAAATCAGCAAGAGAAAATTAAAAACCAACAAAACCAAATCCTCTAGGAATGGCTAAGAGATTCTGTTTTTATATAAGCTTAAATCAATTTCTTGACAAAATCATCAAAGGCATCAATACAATTTTGACATTATAACGATAAGAAAGTTTCAAAGAAATAATACCTGGAAATGATCTGGACGATTATAGTCCATGACACTGTCAAGCTCGAATCAAAACTTTTCTTTGCAAATAAATTCCTTTCTAATCTGAATGAATAATTTCCAGACAAAATTCTACAAGTAAAACTCACAAGTTGAAGGTAAAAGTTACAGTGATGGGCTTAGTAGGGAGGTGTTTACTTATGTGAGACAGAAGTCCGACTGATGTTAACACTGATGAAGCAAAGGGTCTTTGTTGCGTGTTCAATTCCACTCTACCGCAGTCAGCTTCACATTATGATAATAAGTTTTGTAATTGTAAGTTGGAACTGTAGGCACAACGAAGTTTTTCTAAGTGATTTTTACCATTTTCAAAGAGACTCGGAGTTTGACACTTACAGCATAGCATGCGCAAGCCCCTACCAAAAAATGCAAATGTAACAGCAGCGGAAATGAAGTACATGCGGAAAAACTTGTAAAGGTCAGACTGCATGTGTGACAATTCTCTCGAAGGCATTATTTCCCTCTGAGTAGCTGTACTCAACGTCGTATAAATGCTTCGGAAACCATGTAGCCTTTTCAAGTATGTGTAAATGCATGAATTCGTACTAATTTTGAGTCGTGCGTCAATTTTCTATGAAATGCGCTGAGTCCACTAGGAAATCCAAAGGCTTCAATGGCAATCAGGAAGTTGTCCTTGCTCTTGAAATTGTGAGAAAACTTTATGTTAGTGACTTGCATTCCTCTTTTAATGTTTTCATTCAGAGGGAAAGTGGCTGTGAGGTGAGATGAATGCCGATCGTGAACTTTTAATATTCTTGTACACTTTTTAATCCAGTTCTCTCAGGCGAATTAAATGGAAATCATCTGCAAGATACTCGAATTCAATTGTCCACTCGGACTTCAAATCGTCATGTCATAAGTGTTTTCATCCGAGAAAACTCGTGCATGCCAGTCATCGTCATTCCTTATATCGCGTTTCTGACAGCGGAACCAACCAGCAACCAGATATCTGAATTAGCAGAGCACGTTTGAGAGCTTTTCCACACGGTGCAGCCCTCTTGGTGCATTTGCCCTCTTCGCCGATATGCCACTAACTTCACTACGTAGAAAATTACATTGAAATTATTAGACTCATGAATTGGAGCCTTTATGTAAGTTCATTACTCATTCAACTACAAATTCAAGGAGGTCTGTGGTTTTCGACAAGCTCCTACTTGATGTGTCTCTTCCGAGTATCTGGGTCACCCTGTTGGTCATTTTTAGCAATTCTTTGCTGGACAGTGTGAACGCTCAGTCAACAAAGGGAAAGACAATCATGGACGTGACTGAATCTCTGGAGATTTTGACCGCAGCCATGGCACGCTTACAGAATAGAATGGAGTTACAGACGATTACTCTGAGCAATTTGGAGGCGAAGGCATAGCAAGCTTTGCTTTTAACTTCTTGGTCAACACAGCCGGAACGCAAGCGAACCTGTTGAACAATTTAGAAACTATAAGATACATGTTCAAGCAAAGTCCTTAAGCAACTTAGATGTTCATTCCAACATGCAGATCAATTCGCTCTATAAGTTGGCCTCTATCTTGTGAGTTATAGCCAAGTTTGACGATTTTAAGCTGATTTTAATTATCTAGTTAAATTTTCTGAATAAAAATGATAGATAATTCATTAAATACAAAGCAAAAATCTATAAGCAACATCTTCAACTGGTCAACCATAGAAATTGGATAAAACGCGTTGGATTAGAACATTTGTTTCTTCCTATCTCTGCCATGTTAGTCCAAAACCGCTTAAGTTCAAGATGTTCTTCAATTGTAATCAAATTTACTTGAAGTTCGTGGTCTTTTGAGTACGAAGCCGCGTTAGTTCAACTGCAGAGTCCATGGTTACCTTTAAAGCCGTCCAGAAAATGGAGATATCCATGTACGTTCCGTTCCAAAAATTTCTGATTTTTTTTTCTTAACCAAATTTTCAGAGTCTATTGCTTTCTTGCAAAGAATATGGTTTGGGTAACCTGACCAAAATTAAACCCAGTATTCTTAGGCTTCTTAAAGGGCACTCTACGTTTAGTGCAAAAAAGAAACCGCTAACATGAAACTAATTGTTAATATTGTTGTTGCCAGCGTACTTGTGCACACAACGTTTTGCAGTTCTATTAGTCTCCGTCCTCACGAAGACACAAAGACTTTGACGACAACCACGACTGAACTCATGTCTACGTTTGAAAACTGTATCTTCTATATTTTTGATTATGCCTATGAAACTGAATACGATTCCCTTACATCAACTAAATACATCCGGTTGTTTTCGGAATGGGTGAACTGTGCAGTCTTCGTGGAAACCACTCGACAATATCGAAATTTAACAATCAATCCACGTTTTAGCAATATTGAGCCTTATCCCTTGTTCACCAAGTATACAAAAACTCTCTTAAACTTGTACAGGGTGGCCCAACTTAAGGTATACAATTACAATTGTGAATAACTCCCGAAATTCTTAAGCTATGACATCTTTGAGTACCAATTCTGAAACTAGAATCTTGGGGAAATTTTTTGACCCAATCCCCATTAAAATCGGTCAACAATTGG